>CAUHTR010003433.1:0-46109 GCA_959609185.1 Schmidtea polychroa
AAAAAAACAAACGCGTACAGAGACACGATTAATAAAAAGTAAAAGCACACAGAGAAGAATGTTTTGTTTGAATTGTCAGCCAAAATTGTTCATCGATTAATATAAATAAAAAACTCAAAATATCGTTTCAGAAAGCCTTTTTTCATATAAGATTTATATAGATTTCGATAAAGTGGTCTAACGGTTCACAAGCTCAAATACAGATGTATGTGGCATTACACCCATCACATGTCAATTGATAAGCGAGATCAGAACACAATGCAACCAGAGTTTTAGACTTATATAGACTTATATTGCGTGCTTTACATGAATTCGGCACAATCTTAAATTTCCCAACTGCTTGCTTACCTTTCTTTCATAACCTGTAAAACCTTAACCTGAGTACCGCAATACCAACACAAATTTAGCCTCATCATCCTTACACTTGCTATATATAATTAATTTAACTTATTATCCAACTCCCCTACTCCCAGATTTTCTCAAACATCGATCCTAAGGATTTCTACTAAATTTATCAATTACCGTTGCCATGTTTAGCTATTTATTTAAAAAAAATTAAAATTACATTTTTAACTATTGGACGTTTAAAGGTGGGTTCCTTGGTAAAATGCAATGAAGCATCCACTGCTTTTGTCCACAAACGCTGGATTCTCATTTTCATAAAAATAAATGCATCTTGATTGCCTTTACCGTCGATTTTATCAAGTAAAGCTGACAAGTTTAAGTTTAATTCAGTCTGAAAAATTATGATTGAAATTCAAGTAATTAACTAGAATAAAACAGAACTATGGAGTTAGTTTGAGAAACATTCGACATGTTATGTTCTCTAAATTTCAATTTTGGGCAATATTGTTCAACCTAAATAATAAGAGAACACAATTGTGTTTCATTATATCCTAATTATACAAACCTCACTTAAATAAATAATAATAGAACAAATAGATCCATCGACTCCATTTTCAGCGTAGCACTTGTGACTACGCCAATGTTGACGCATCCACTAAATAATCAATAATATTTTAATTATTTTTTTCTAATTTTAACTTCAATTTTGTCGTCGCATTCTGGGAATCTTAATTTACTGTCGAGATCAAGAATGCATTTTTCTTGTGCTCCTTTGATAATGTCTAGATGTTAACAGAAATAAAAAAATCTTAGAAAAAATCGATTTTGTATTAAATTATATTCTATAAATCATTGAATTTGTCAACACTTCATATTTATGCCATCAAATCCTTTGGCTTTATAAACAATCATTAGCATAATAAACTAAATATAATAAAATAAATATTTTATTTCATATGTAAGTAAATAGCTAATAAACTTAGTTTCAGTGAAGATTTATAAACATCGAATACATTCTACCAGATCTTGACCGATTGCTGGGGGGGGGTAGCAATTTTCTATGGATTTTAAACGTTTTAATCAATACTTTGTTCAGATCTCATACTCTCTCAATGTCAGTCAGCATGTACAGACTACCAACCTGAGGGTCGGTTTCGGGTCTATTCTAGTTCCAAACTTCCAATACTCAGTCCATGGTGAAAATATGATGATGTCAGTTTTGAGTTGCTGACTTTAACAAATTTTGTTTGAAACATGTCAAAATTTATTATATTTAACTTACAATATTAACCTTCAAGTACCTAAGCGGGGTGCATTTGTACCCTAAATTTTTTTATTTGTTAAACCATTTGTAATATAACAGGGGTGGGCACGCATGAGGTCCTAGAGAGCCACATGGCTCCTCAAAGAGCCGCACTTGCCCACCCCTGGTATATAGTGTAGTGAGACATGTATTATTTAAATATTGCTTATAAAAAGAATCAAACAAGGTAGAATGTAATAAGGAAATATTAAATTTTGATTCTAAATACCGCCATCGAATGACACTATAAATTTTAATTCTGTTTACACCTATTTTGTGACACAGGTAAAAATGAACTAACCATGAAAATACAATTGCAACAAAAAATTTTTTTTTAAAAATTCAGTTGAAAAAATTTCAAAATAAAAAAATCGAATTCAATTTTCAAATTCAATTATCAAAAATTCAATTATCAATGAGCCGCAGTTTACTCAACGAAGAGCCGCATAATAATGATATTTATCTGATATTTTTTGTAATCTACAAAGATATCCCAATGAATGGAATGCAAAAAAATATAAATATATTAAAAGATAAAAATAATATCGTAGTTTTAATAAAAATTTTATCAATTATTTTCTATATAATTTTACTAATCAATTTTACATTTTAAACCTTTTTATTGTGGATGAATATGAAAATTTGCTCAATTCATCGGAAGAGATTGATGGTGATGAAGATTACGAATTAGACTTTGAAAAACCTGACCGTAGTCGCCGTATGACATTTATTAGGCAATTAAGCTTAGAATTGTCTAAACCTAATGTACTTGGATCGAAAAATAGTGGTAAAATTACTAACAAAGCAATCATATATGCAATGGATACATTTTTGTCTGTTACTGATATCAATTCAGCTCCCGTAAATGTTTTAGAACGTACAAGCACTGGTAATTAAACATCATCCAGCACTAGTAATTCAAAATCATCTAGATGTGCTTTTTGTCCAAGAACTCGTGATAGGAAAACTCGTATATTTTGCTATAAATGCAAAAAAGCCATTTGCAATGTTCATAGCGTAAAGCAGTCATCTCGTGAGGATTGTCATAGAACTGTAGCGGAATAATTCATATTTTTTAGTATTTTTATTTTGTGTTTTATATATATTTTGGTGAGTTCCGGCCCGGGCGCTTTTTTGTGGTTATTATTTTTTATTTTATTTTTTTTACTTTAGCTAAGATAAAATAATATATTCAAAATAAGAAAATTAACAAGTTTATAAAATAATGCTTATTTATTTAAAATTTAATATTATTAAAATTTGTAGCCTTAATAAAAAAAATATATAATTTTGCTTAGTAACTTATCGAACGCTCGCTGACTGACCTTGGTGCTATTTATGCGGTTGGAGTCGAGCATGTGCCGTTAAGTTCGCACTTTTATATTGACTTATAGTTCATTATTACTCAGTTTTAATCTAGGGTAATTTTGTACCCCGTACCGTCACCCGATCCTATTCTCGAGGTACCGGTACTCGAAGGTTAAAATCAATTTAAAAGTCATCAATTCCTTGCGATCACTCTGACCCAATCGCCTCATTTGCTTAACGTCTAAATTCTTGCAGTGACAGAATACATAAAATGTAACAAAGCCGCCAAAAATCCTAAAATTCTGATTAATGAATCGGCTTCCTTACACAAATTTTAAAAAATTAAGTTTTTATAATGTCAAATTTTTCTATAAATTGATTAAAGTAAAAATTTTAAGTAAAATCCAAACGAAAAATTCAAAAATTTATAAAAATAATTATTTATTCGTAATGAAAACTGATTCATTTATAATTGGCGTATTAAAAATTCCCAAAAAAATCGATTCCAGTAATTAAAAATCATTCAAAGTATTTAATGCATTTTACCAGTAAAATCAAGTCGGCTTTTAGAATCTAAAGGATTGCGCAATATCTGAGAATTGTTATTGTCATTAACAAAATGTCCATCTGCAGAATTATTTATTGATTGCTTATGGGGGGAAGTCAAATTTGCAACTTGGTTTTCGAGATTTGTTAATCTTTCGAAAATGTTTTGCAATAATACTGCAAATGTTTTCTTCAAATCTGAAAACGTCGAATTAAAATTTAATTAAATTTTGATGAGAATACCATATCCAGTCAATCGACCAGAATAAGGTCCATCAACGTCGTTTTTCTGTTGTGATGCTAATACATACACATAGCGCTTTGATAATTCTATAATTTCATCCTAAAACATACATTAATCCTATCAGGTACATATAAACGATTAATATTACTACTTTTAATTGTTCATCGTCTGTTTTCGTTTTATTACAAGCATAAATTAATAAGCAAAGCCATATTATAATTGTGATGACTATGATTACTAATAAATGCTTCGAAGAGAGAGATTTAATTGATTTTGAAAAATTCCTATAATGACGCTTAGTGGACTGAAATATACGAATTATCAATTATCATCACTAAAATTATTTACCATATATCATGCAAAAGTGATGAAAACACTAAAATAAAAATTTCAAAAAATAAACAATTTGAAATAATGTAAGAATGATATAATTATAAACAAAGTGTAAAAAATTTCTGAATAATCAAATAAATGCTTAATAAACAAAATTTATTTGCCAAATAGAAAATAAAAGAATAATAAATAAAATAAATAATTGATAATATAAAAAATTAAGAATGATTGGTCATTGACGCCAGCAGCCGTTATTGGATCGACATCACAATTATGTGTTGATGGCGCTACCGAAGAGATCAATGCTGACTCGCATTCTCCAACGCAAGAGAAGAGCCGCACTCGAATATAATGAGAATGGAGTAGATGATTTGCCACAACCATCGTCCGACACTCACTTCCAGGTTCCTTCACGTTTTGTCGACATGGTTTTGTACGAATCTGGAGTAGAGGATGAAAATCGTATATTAATCTTGGGATGCCACGAATTACTTTTTCGGCTGGCCAGAGCCAAGTTATGGCTAGCAGATGGCAAGTTTTCAGTAGAGATTTCGATATTCTTTCAGCTCTATACGATTCATCTCGAGCTCTGTTCAGGTAATAATCCAGTTGCAGTATATAGCCTTGTCCATCATAAGCTACGTACTACGTATGATCGCATACTAGACCAGCTGAAAATTCTCTTACCAACAGCAAATCCAGAACGAATACTCAACGATTTCGAGACAGCGGCGATCTCAGCTTTCCATGCAACTTATCCCAATTCAGTCATATCAGGTTGTTATTTCCACCTCTGCTAGAGTGTCATACGTAAGGTGACAGAAATCGGGATGAAACAGAATTACGAAACAAACACCGTGGTCTATGGAAGTGTCCAATGTCTAGCTGCTTTAGCTCGTACCCGAAGTCGATGTCACAGAAGCCTTCGATCTTCTCGAAGATATTGCTGATCAACACGAGCGAATGCCGGAATTGTTATCCTACTTAGAACACACGTACATCCGTAGAAGACGCAGAGCAGGACGCTGCGCCAACTTTAGACCGAGGATTTTTCCTCAGCATCGTTGGAACCAACACCCGGTGGCAGATGACGGTATTGCTCGTACAACAAACGCTGTCGAGGGATGGCATTATGGTTTTCAAGCCTTGTTTCAATGTCATCATCCGGCTTTATGGACCTTCTTAGATGGCATCTCCAAGGATTTGCACACTCAAAAACAACAATTCTACGTGGTCTTACTGGAGTTCAGGAAGTTCAAAGGAAGAAGTATCGGGATTCGAAGGAACGCGTGGCACGGGCAGATAATTTATATTTGGCTGCCAACATTTAGCAGTACTTGTGTGCCATGAGTGATCTATCGCATCAGTAGATAGCACTTTTGGGATAACATGACCAATGTTTATTTGAGAATATTTTCTATTGTGTTTTTTTTTACTTTTTAAAGTCACTTAATTCACTAGAATTTATGTTTATATTTTATTTTGTTTTTGAATTGCTACAAACACAACTAATACATCAAGTATATAATATTATTTCAATTAGAAATTAATATGGCTCTTTACCGTAGCTAATTATATTATTTGTGATCTAAGTACATGCATGTAATCATGTATACCGTAATAAATAATTTATATTCCTGGTTTTAAATGGTTTTTTATTTGTGATTAGGTAAAAATAAAAAATCAAATTATATATTTTAATTCTTCATGGAGCATTATAAGGAGGTTTTGTGCTTGTTAATCTTTACTTTTACTCTAGTAATTTCTTCAATATCGGAGCGTTTTAAAAAAAACTAATGCGAATGAGGTAATAATTTAATATTTTCAAATTAAATTATTTGAATTTAGATTTAAAATAGTGCAGTGATGGAATAATCTTATTATCTGACTTCCATATTTATAATAAACAATTTTTGTCATTGCTGCCTTTTTTTTGCCTTTTGCTGCAAATAATGTATTTAATGAAAAATTTTCGACTGTAAAATTGTCCTTGTCAAAAAAGAAGAGATTGACAAAAACTATCTTATAGTTGAAATTTTTTACATTAAATACATTATTCGCAACTAAAGGCTTAAATTATTACTCGATTGTATAGTAATACAATTGTATAGTAAAGTCCGATGGCATAGAAATGAAGATTTAATGACTTTGAGCTCCAAGTATAGAGAGAGTCGAATCTCTCGCCGGAATGACGACAAGATATGAAAAATGTCATAGAAGAAAGTATGATATGTCCTGGCGGAAACTATGGGGACGAGACAATGAAATGACGAAAGACATCATGATCGAAACCCAGACGGCATGGTCGTCAGGTAATTTGATTACATTTCTTTTTATTAATTAGGTGATAAAAGAGAATTTTTGACAAGATTATATATTTTATTTATGTCTATCATTTTCTATTGATTTGGGTGGATCCGTTTATCATGCAGATGTGAGGACGGCAGGTAGTAATACCGGTGGTCCTCAGGTGTGTCACGGTAAGTGGAGAAACTCCGTAATGAATCTGAAAAAGTGAAACGAATTTGTGAGGAAATCCAAGGCCTTCAATGCGTTGCAGTCAATATAGAATTTTGAGATGAAAATTTCCGAAATAAGATTGATATTTCCACCAAGTCAACCATCGTCAGCCAGAAAATTTACACATAGGCCGCTGTTATTCGTCATAAGTAGGGAGATATAAATGATGCCTTCAGAATATCGCATCGTCGACCTTTTTCTCCATACATATCTAGAACATCTTCTAAAAATCCATTTCGAGCGAAGATACATCTGCTTATTCCATGCTAACAAAATAATTTCCACTTCGTCAGACGAGACTACTAGGAATTGCGAAATCCGATACTTTCTCGCTAGTCAATGCAAAATACGATCGATCCTATGGTCTATCGCTAGTAGATCTCATTACAATCTGTCTTGAAAATTGATTCCACTAGGCTGACGAACATAAATATTTATTTTTCACGATTTAAGACAGTCTATAGTAGCGAGCTGTAAATGCTGCAGTGTAAACATATGTCATAACGCTACCACGTTAGTCTGTCATTAAGCGATCTTCAGGGAGATAATCATGATTCGCAACAGGTAAACAAACCACACTGAGAGAGAAACGAATTTACAAAAATCCAGAATTTTAGGATAGACAGTTGCAAGGAATAAGGAAATTTGTAATGGTATCGGTTTACCACCTGCGAGATGTCATTCTGAAATAAAATGTCAAGTGCTGCAATCACAAATATAGTAAATATAGTAGACTTTACGTAATTAACAAGATAATAGACTGTAAGGGCCATCTCGTCAAGAGTTACATCATTCTATTTTGTTTGGTAGTGTTGAGGTCTGTAAATTAAAATAAATTTAAATGAAATTTAGGTTGGTAATTTAAATAAAAAGTAAGTGAAGAAAAAAGACAAATAAAAGTGTGATCATGATAGTAAATTGATAGTAAAGGAAAGTACGATTAGGAAATGGCAAAAGCAGTTACGAAAGGCAAGAATCCGGAAACCCGAGAAAAATCAATAAATTGTAAAATCATCGAAATCGAATTGGGAAAACGGGACAGGTATAGGTTAGCTAATGGTCAACAAGATGATGATTAGGGATTTATCAGAAAATGGTTAGGAAGGGTCAAAAAGCATTCAAATGTGTAAAAGCAGAAAACATTAATAAATTAATTAATTGGCTAATAGAAAACCCGAGCTAATATTGAACCCGAGCCAATGAAGAATCCGAGAGATGAAGGAAGCCCGAGCTGGATAAACAAGAAGAAAAGTAAACAGAAGGAAGATTTGGGCTCATTAGCTTGACACAATGATTAATTGGAAAAGAGCAAGGAGAAGATAGTGCGTGTAGAAAGGCCGGACGGGCCATTAATTATCTTTGTTCGCTAAACCATTATGGGTGACAGCCGAAGCAGATACGTGGAAGCAAATGTCAAGTGAAAGATTGGCTCGGCAATAACCATTTGTCATTCCGATTTCGAAGAGTATATAAGGAAGGGGAAAATCAGAGCAAATCGGCATTTTGCCTTAGCTAGGGTTAGAAGAAATCGAGCTTAGGAAAAGTTAAAAACGAATTTAGGAGAATCGGGAAAAGAAGAGATAGAATAAGAATAAAAAGGGTGAAAAGGATCAAAACAAAGAGAAAAAGGAAAACGTTGGTCAAGAGAACCTAAGGAAATAAAAGGTGAATATTATCTTTATCAAAGCATGAACACCGAGCGGAGAATCGGTCAAACTCGAAATGTTGGACTATTTATTATTGATTGTGTATTGTTGAGAGAAAATATATTTTTGATTTCAATATACGTTGGGTCGTTTATTGTTTTGATTTAAAGGACACGAGGAGTCAGAGGTAACCGACGTAAATTAACTGAAAACCCAACAGTAGCGATGTGAACCAATTTATTGCGCAATAATGATTAAACAAATCATATTTCCATTTAGCCCGTAAATTTTTCGTACATAATAGAGGCCACCAATTAAAGTTACGAGTCAACCACAATTGTTCTATTATAGTATAAAAGTGAAAGGGATAAATAAATTACTCGATCAAACCTCACCCTAACCATCCCGTTTAAATGATAAAATTCATTTTGAACCAGTAGTCTTATATCATCTCTACAGTTCTGACGGTCAAATCGATTCCTTTAAGATACGAGATTATTCTCTAACAGCACAAAGTAAAAGTCAAGGGGATGTTGTTGGAAGTGGGATTAGCTTCATAAAGGTGCTCCGTTAGTAGTATCTTGATTAAGCCCACGTTTTTCTTCCTTTTCAGTTATGAGCGAGTCAAATTTGTCAGCTAAAGAACTTAGCCCGTGCTTCTCATGCGCGGATAAGAATGACGACATCCGGAAACTTCATGCGTACATTGGGGCTCTCAAAAAACGTATCGACACAGACGAATGCACGTGGTTCTCCACCACAGATGAAGGCAGAGAAAACAAAAATATTCAGACTAGAGCAATGCAGGGATAGCCTCCTGGAGGAAAGCTGATGTCAACGGCTGACCATTAAAGCCCAATCCGAGGCGCTCCACAAAGTGTACTCCGAATCGGAACTTCTCAAACGGGTACGAGAGTATCCCATCCAGGAGGGAAACAACGTATTCCCATACACCTTCGAAATGACGAAACACAGCAATCTTCAACTAGTTGCTCGGGGCATGTATTCCAACTCTCGCCACTGATCGAACCCATCTTGTCAAGATCCTCGCGCGAAGTGAATATCCAGGAAACTATCAGGCAGGGTGTCTCTTCTAAGTCATCGAATAATCAACTCGTCGCAGTTACTGTTTCTGGCCCAAAGAAACGAAAATAACCCTCCCGAGCAGAGAAAAAACAGAAGCGACGAGACACCATCACGGCCCTAGAAGCTTCTTTATTCGCCACTCAGACCACTAATAAGGCAATTCCGCAAACAATGGTGTCAGTCTCAACCGAGTGTTATTGCCACGTTCCCACTGGGGAAAGCAAAGTGCTGGAGGACCCTCGGCTTCAGGTGGACATCGACGCCTTGATAGCCGAAGGTGAAGTGTTCTGAATACTGATGCATGATGCGGCAAAGTGATCTTCGGTCGCTTCCTCGAACATTTCCCTAGACTCTGAATGTATGTCCTGTGTTCACTGTATTCTGCGAAATCTATCTGCATGTAATCATTGTTTGTGTGTGGGTAATAATAAATCATAGAAATCGTTACTACCATTTTTGTTTGTCTGTAGAATATCAAGTTAAAAGTAAATTGCTTGAAGAGGGTTTTTCGTTGATAAAGTCGTCTCGTTGGACCAGTGTCGTACTGATTGAATGACTAAAACAGGGTAAGTCCTTCTATGGCAACATCGAACCCGTACCGAGATTTTGCCTGGAGTAGTTCTAACATAGGAGCTCGCTTGCCGGTACATTCCGACCTATGTGCGCAGTACCATCGTGTTACGCCACCACGGGCACACATAAGGGAGATGATCTGTAAATCATATTGGATGCTTGGGAAGTCGAATTCTGAGAACATCTAAATTTTCTTTTCCCACAAGTATACCAACAATTGTAACTTTTTTGCCTTAATCAATTTTATAATACAAGCTTATTTATCTTTAGTGTGTTATGTATTTTACATTGTATTATTTAATGTATAATCATAGATTGTGATTCGACTTGATGCGGTTTCCATGCTGTGTATTTCCGACGTATTTAAGCAAATTCTCAATTTTTCGGCTCTAGCCAAATAAATCTCTCATGAACCTTTTAAAATTGTATCCCATTATTCTGTAACTCTTATGAGTTTTTTCTGGCCATAGACTATTACATTTCCAATGACCTATAAACATCTAATATATAAAGATTGTCTTGTATAAAGTTTGTTTGTTTATTACCCATAGAATTCCCCATCGTTGGACCTAGGGTGCTGAAATTTGGCATGTGACCCTCATTTGACTCGGGACAGATCATAAGCTATGTTTCAAACCCAGGTGACCACCCCTCGGACTCCCTAACCTTACTCAGGGTCACCTTGATTTACTACAGTAGATACCCCAAGGAAGTGAAATTGGCAACAATGTTACAAATAAAAGTTGTAGATCATATTAGGTTTATAAAATAGAATTATTTTAATTTTTCATTTGACCCATATTTTACCGACTGGGTGCCGTTTTAAGTTTTACATTTAAAAAGAAAAATTGCTTAACCAAATTTCGCAAAAAGTTAATTTTCCTGATTTCTACATTTCTAATCAAGAATACAATTTGATTCTCGAAAAAAATAAAAGACAAAAAAGGTAATTGTTGAAGTTTTCATTTCAAAATACAGTTTATTTATGCTTTAAGAATGAATTAAATTATTCTGTTTATTGATGCTAAGAAGTGAAAATTAAATAAGACTATTTATTTTTGTTAAGAATATGTGAAATTAATCTCTTTAGAATGTGTTTTTTAAGATTTTACAATCACTAACCTAACGTAACCAAACTTGAAGTAATAAACAAATTTATTTATTAGCCTATCTAATACCTTTCAGCCATTTGGAGCTCCTATCATACTTCTGAGAAATCTGGATACCCTAAACTATGCAATGGAACACGAGTGAGTATCAAGAATCTCTTACCTCATGTAATAGAAGCCACAATTTTTACAGGCTGCGCCAAAGGAGAAGATGTCTTCATCCAAATAATTCCATTGATACCAACAGATATGCCTTTTGATTTCAAGCGCCTCCAATTTCCAATCAGGCTTGCATTTGCCATGTCTATCAACAAGGCACAGGGACAGTCTTTAAAAGTGACAGGCATTTTACTTGAGGAATCATGCCCATATGTGGCATGTTCTAGATTTAGGTCACCAAGAAATCTTTTCATTTTTGCACCAGAAGGAAAAACTAAAAATATAGTCTATCGACCAGCTTTATCATAAGTGATATATAAATTATATGTACTTTTTTTAATTAAATTTTTATGTAATTTTTAAATTATTTTGTTAAATGAATGAATTGAAATAAATTTCTTTATTTTGAATCTGTTTAGTATTTTTTAAATTGTACAACGCCGGGTACCCCAGCTATACAATAATAATTTACGACATATTATAAATCAATTATCAGAAAAAGGTCTAAGTTAAATTCAAGCAGTTTCCACTAATAGTAATTGGTTATATTACGCATAAACACTGATAAAATGTTCAAATTTATTTTCAAGTCACATGCATAAGTTTAATTTCTGGATCAGTTCGTTGTTTGTATCGCTGTCTTTTTCTCGTTTCCGGATTCGGTTTTCGATCCTTCAGCTGAGTTGTTTTAGGACTTTTGGATTTCGGGTGTTGACTTCCTTGATGAGTTCGGGATATGTAAGGGATCAGAGAATCCTCTCCATCTGAGTTTGACTGTTTTCTATTATTCTCTTTGGGTTTCTTACGACGGAATTTCTTAATTCTAGACGGACTCATTTAAAGAAATTTTCGGATAGATATGTTGGGTTTTCTTTTGGTACTAGGCTTTGCTCCAGGATTTTTGAACATCTTTGGTCTCTCGATTTATGTATAGATCTTGATTCGGATGTTTCTTTGTTCACTGGGTACTCAGGTTATCATCGGTTTGGGCATAAATTCGCTTGATTTGATTTACTTTTAAACGTCACTGGATCTGTGACTTTAATTAAGTTGATAGACATCTATTATCGTTTTTTGCTGCTGACTAGGATTATAGGGGTTGAAATTTGACATTGTACCGATTTCTTGATCCATTTAACTACATACGCCTCGATTCATTGCTACTTCCACATCAATTTCTACACATGCGTTTTTTCATATTTACACTTCTTTCGCTAATATTTCCCTATATACGTCAAATTTTTCTCCGCTTTATTCCTTGCACTACCACTACTTTTCTTGGTTTTCGCAATTTGTCCCCATATTATTAGGAGTTCATCCTGTATCGTTTCTTTCACACTCAATTTTCTTTTTATTCTCTTCATTTCTATAGTGTTGTACACCAACCTGTAATATAGAAGTGTTATTACGTGCAAACGGATTGAAATTAAGAAAGTAGTGGAAAAAACACAATCACAACGCATAGTAAAAAATGAATATGAACATTTGAAAGTACACTTTAATAATTACATGGAATAATTACATTTTCAATTATTAATATTGAAATATTTCATGAAAAAAATGGAAAGAATATTTTATCCAAACATCTTTATTATGGTCAAAAAATGAAATTTAGTAAAATAAAATCCAAAATTTAATGCAAAAATTCAAAAAAATAATTTAAAATGTAGTATAAAAATAAATGTTCCATCAAAATTCAATAAAAATATACTAAAACGTTTTAAGAACCTGCTTAAATTTTAATATTCAAAAAGTAGAAAATAAATTATTCTTCGGTAAGCAAAATTAGCTCTTAAAAATCAATTTTATTTCATAATTCCAAAAAGCAAATATTAAAACTTTATCTTTAATTAGAAAATATTTTTCAAATAAAAAATTAACTAAATTTCTCAAAAAGGTTCCATTTCTCTCTAATAAACAAACTATTTTTCTCATTATTGTAATGTCAAATGTCAACCAATTACATTTTGATATGAATGTAAAATTTACAACATTTTGCAATGTCAAAAAAATCAAATAAATTTTAATAATATAATTAATTAGGATCATAGAATAAACACTTTTCTTTAACTTCCTGAATGAAAATAAAAATTTCAATATTGATAATAAAAAGTGTTACTTTTTTCAATCGTGCTATAAATTGATTATCATTTTCACTTTGTAATTTTTCCAGATTCGGCAACACCATCTGACGAAGCATCAAATTAAGGGATTCTGAACCAACAAAATCGGCTGGATCAACTTTGTATCGATTTATAAATTGAACCAAATATTCCTTATAATGATTTCTAATGAATTAAAATATAATAAGAATAAAATAATTGATATATCAAAACAATAACAGAGAAATAACAATTTTAATTTGTAATAAGGATATATTTGGATAATTTAATTAAATATAAATAATATTGTGGACTGTCTCATCATTCAATTTTTAATACTGCCAAAATTCAAATATTATAAAATATAAATGCATCTTACAGCCACTTCAAAAAGTTTCATTAGTTTTTAAGAGGTTAGCCATACGTTACCATCAATTTTTATACCGCTATTGATTGATTTCAAATGTTTTTGCATGATTTCGGAGCTAACTTGAGGAATTACGATTTTCTTTGTCTATTTTTGGTTTATTTTCCTATTTGCAAGCATTCTTTAATTGTTACTTATATGTGTGGTCAATATAATATATTATTTATATAATGCATCAGTTTCTTTACTCCTACAAGGCAGAGTTTTCCATTGTAACAAGTTTTCTAGTAAATTCACTGAGAACCAATATTAAATCCATCTCATTCTTATTTACAAATAAAAGGCCATCACTAATTTTCAGGTTATTCCTCAGCTTAAAAAATAAATCTTTTTAATTAAAATTTCTCATTTATTGAAATTGATGAACGCTTTCTTGAGCTTCAAACAGTTGTTACTTTACTTCGGCCTTTTGAATCATACAAATATCTTTTACTTTGTCTTTATTTTCCTTAGAATTTTCGTGTCTTGTTAGTCACTGAGAACATAACATTCCGCTGATTCTATAATATAGAAATCTATATAATCCATCAGCATTTGAATGATCTTCGCCTTTACGGTATTATAATTCAAAATCGTATTATGATAAATTCACCATATAAGTTTGAAATAGTGGGTTATTGGTTTTCTCGTGGTATTCAATAATATTAATGGCTTGTGATCTATTCGCAATATGAATCGTTTCCCATATAGATATTATTTGAAATAAATAACATATTCATGTATGGTGAGCAACTCTTTCGTCGTGACACAGATTTCTTTTTCATGAGTTGATATGCTATGACTGTTTCAGTACCATCTTCCTTGAATTGACTTAATACTAATCCAATTGCTCCAAAACTGGCATCTGTATCGAGAATAAAAATTTTATTTTCTCTTAGATAATTCAGAATGGGACTTCAGACATTTTCTTTTGAGGATCCTGTTATAGCTACATAAAGAGGAGCTGCGATCTTTCCGTAATTCTATATGAATCTTTTATAATAATTAGTCATACCTAAAAAGAACCATGATTGCTTTGTACATTTTGGCATTGCAACATTTTTAATATATTCTATCCTTTGTATGAAATCTTCATTTATAGTATGACCAAGAAAAATCAATTTCTATAAGTAAAACTCGCATTTCTGAAAATTGATCCTTGAACTTGCATATTGAATTCTTGTTAGTACAACTTCAAGAATTATATCGTGTTCTTCAATCGTTTTTCCATAAATATGTATACTGTATAAATATACTAAAACTCCTTTAAAGGTAATACCTACTTAAAGGTAATACACTACTATTCACTAAACTTATTTGTTATTCATTTATTTCATCAGTAAACAGCTCATTCCACTTTGAAAAGTATTGATATTCCGTGTTATATTCAATTAATTTTGTATGTCTCAACTTGTTAACCATGGTAGTCTCGATCCTTTTAATCAGTGATTCCCAAATGGGGTTCCGCGAGATTTGGAGCTCTGACACTAGATATTATCAGAAATTTTAGGAATTTATTAAAAATAAGTGTATTAACAAAAAGTAGACACTTTCGGTAAATTGAAACTTTAATATTTAATGGATTTTGATATAAAGTTTTGATATTGGATTTTCGATATTCAAATTTTGGCTTAAAAAATATTTATCACTTTCTACAACAGTGTTTCAAAGTTTGAAAAAAGTGCATAAGTTCTAATTTTTGATCTTTTTATCTGCTGGGGTTACGCCGAAAAATAGTTTGGGAATCACTGCTTTTAACTTTTACTAAACCCATTCGTGACTATATATATATATATATATATATATATATATATATATATATATATATATATATATATATATATATATATATATATATATATATATATATATATATATATATATATATATTTCTCCCAGTAGGAACGAGGAGATGGTCTGGATGGGAAATATCATTCACTATGGATGCCAGTTGTCATAAAAGAGTTGTATTCTATAGGAAATCAAATACAAAAATTTCCTTCTAAAAATTCAAAGATTTACTTACTCACACAGACCAGTTGACAAATGAGCATTTTTATCACACTTCAAATCTTTCAATTCATCGTCTGTAATCATAAATTCGCATTTCTTTAAGGTTTTCCCATTAAGTTTAGGATAGTCTGAATTCTAAAACAATTTGTGAATTTTAAAATATAATCGGACAATTAAATAAGTATTATTAATAATAATCAAAGAAAGGCAAAATGTTTATAATAGAAAATCTCCAACTAAATATATTAAAATAATACATTGCTACATATTTCGACCGTTTAACAGTTTTCTTCTGACTAAGAATCGTATTAATAACAAACTAAATGAAAATAATAATATTCAAAAAAATTAACAAAAATAATAATAGTAATAAAATTGTATCAAATTAAAAACAATTTTTTAATTATATAAAAATTATTTTAATTTTAAAAAACTCACAAAATTGTTAACATTCTAATACAAAACATTTTTTTAAAGTTAATATAAAAAATTTAACAAACAATAAGATCATCCCAAATATTAAATATATAAGGTAAATTTTTTAAATATATTCAAAATCCCTGTAGACTGAGCACTTTGAATATTAATTATAGGATTTAAAGATCTAATTAGCAGCATCTCGCACTTTACTCGTTCCCTGCAATTACTCAAAATCTTCGACAAGATCTTAAAATCAGAAATACTAGATAACAAATGACGATCTAAGCACACTGATCAAAAATATGTGTTTGTTTTACCTTATTCTGAAAGTTTCAGAGAATTCAAGCATAAGATTCTTACACACGACGAAAGAGTTGCTCACCATACATAACAATATTTATGGTTGTTTCAACGCCCAACTCTTTAAAAAAATCTACAATTTGTCTGTGATTAAGTGATCGAGCTTTGACAAAATTTATCATTTTAACTACAGGTTGTATAACATTAGACATTTATTATTTTTGCACTTAAATTTTCTTGATGAAGAATATAATGATTGACAATTATTTCTCTTCAGGTTTTAGATTTTACTTCAGTCAGACCGAATCTCATTCTAGGCATTGAAGGTGCACCGCCAGTTGTTACACCTATGATTTTTCCGAATGGTATTTCAAGCTCAACTATGACATCTTTTAATTCTTTATATAAATTCTCTCCTGTTGTAGTACCTTTTATTGGAACAAGACACACAAAATCTTCAAGAATTTTAAAATTAGAGTCTATACCTCTTACAAAAATGGTAATATTTACATAACTAAATGGTAAAAACAAAGTAAACTCTTTGAAAATTTAAGATAGTAAAAAATAAGCTTTAAAGTATTTATTATGAACCAATTATTATAAATTACAATTAAATTTTATCTGTGAAAAAATAATCACTATTTTTTTAATATAAACAAAAAAACGGCGGGCCGCGGGTTGCTTATCTCTGCTCTATTACATATTATTGATGAAGGGACCATCCTTAGTCACATTACGTTAGTTTTATTGCCCCCTAAATCTTACCAATATATTGCAACCATCGGATGGTAGTATAATAAGAAGTATAAAAGCGCATCCGTGCATATTTCAAATATTATATTTAATCTATCTGAGAAATGATAAGGAACATACTTCAATCTTATCAAAATATCTCACTATATATGCAATTAAATTTATTTAAAATGCCTGGTCACTTGTAAAACCAGAAACTAAAAAATGCTTTCATAAATATGGATTTAAAGATAAAATGGTACCATTACTAAGTAAGGATACAGATGATGACAGTTTAACTATGAAAGAGTTGGCATATGTTGCTAAAGAAATTGGAATTGATGAAATTTTATTGTTTTAAAATTGTTGAGGATATCTGAATAATAACAAATTAAATAATTACTCTCAAAGTGAATAAAATGATTGGAGGAAAGTCCATAAAGTAAAAGGTGTGTGGCCTCACAACTTTGAAAAGTAGGAGCGATTGGAAGTGATGGGGAAAAAAATAAATAGCAAAGAATTGAAAAAAAATCTAAGAATTAAACAATGAAATACAACAAGGCAATTCTTTAACAAAAAGTACAAAGAAAAGAAAGGAAAACAAAAATAAATCAAAATGAAATTTTCTTATCTCTATAGTCTGTACAAGATAAAGGAAAGGGATCGCATGACAAGTCGACAGATGGACGTCTTCATAATATTGTATATTTAGACAGCTTTCAGAGATAATAAAAGAATTGGAGAGTATCAAAAGAAATGTACAGGAAAAAGAAATCTGAACGACTATTAACATGAGTAAACCCATTAGATTACAGACTATTAAAGGAAATACAACTCGAATGAAAGGAAGAACAGAATTTCCAAACGGCACAATTTATAAAGGAGAAAAAGAAATAGAATTAAAACGAACCCAACATGAAGTGATTGAAACAAATTCAAAGTTTTTGAGTACATTCAAATTAAAGCTAAAAAAGCAGCTATATCAAACCTACCAATCATTGAACTCAGAACCATAGTCAAGTGGTTATAAGCTATATTGTAAACGTGCTATTCATCCTAAAGGGTTGCAATAAGCAATCAAGTCATCATTGTAATATTGAATTATTTTTTGCTGTATATTGGTGATCAATTGTGTTAATAAATAAAGTTTATACTGTCTGGAGGTCGTTATTATTATTAAACAAGGTACGTTTCGGGATCAGATCAATAATTGTAAATATTTAATTTCACCGGCAACCCTAACAAAATGAAATACTTCTCAAGTTTAATGTCATTAATGAAGAAACAATTTTAAAAGAATATTACAATCAAAGTGAAAAGCTTATACAAGATGATGTAAACGCGAATGATAGCGAATATTAAGAGGCTTATGAAAACATGACATGATGATGAGATGAATTTATTACAGCTGGGCAATCATATTGATGAAATCCAAAAAGGAAATGCAGTTCAGACCACGTTAAATGATTTTTTCAAGCCAAAAAAATAAATAATAAAATGTTTAAATATGTCTTTACACAAAGCATTCTCTAGAAAGTACACCCCATTATAAAGTATGACTTGAATTATTTTAGCTTGGCACTAGTATCTTGTACGGAGAATTTACTATATACTAGAAATATATTCTAAAGTCTAACAATTAAAAAATAATTGGTTGTTATAATTTTTAACTCCATTTAATTTTAAGATAACATTTCATTTATTTTTCATTTTGATAAACAATATTTGATTTTTTGTCAAAATGAAAAAAATTAAATATCACCAAAAAACAGATCAAAGGTGAACAAAAATATAACGAATTAATTTTAAAAAGTGTAATTCATTTGTTAGAAAGAGCCAAATACTTTTAACATATTCTCTAACTCCTTTGGACTGTAATCTCGTAGAAAATATAAACAATTTCTTGGATGATGACCATGAAAATTTGTCATTTGGCATCCTTGTTTTGAGCATTTCTGAAAGAAACTTTTTTAAAAATCTAGCGTTATATTGATTAATTTTCTTACATCAACAAATAATTGCTTACAACCTCCGCAAAATTTAGCACCGCAATGTCTACAATCAAAATGAAGACAGCCACCAGCCGCTAAAGCATATCTCATCCCACAAGTAGGACATTCTTTAAAAGAATAATAATAAAGATGTTTAAAATTATCCAACATTAATAACACTTCTTTAAGAATCAGTTTCATAGAGTTTCCTACCGAACTGATAATTTTTACAAAATAATTTAAAAAAGGTTCCAAGCGATTTTCAAGAAAAATTGATGTTTGCAATGTTGATGCATTTTTCATGAATACAAATCAATGTTATGCTGATGACAAAAAGAAACGTTTACTAAAATATAGTTATGAAAACCAAACATAGAGCGAACAACATATTCCAAAAAAACCGGTTTCAAATGGATAAAAATCCTATAGATAGAGGTAAGAACTATAATTGAGAATTTTAAATACAAAAACATAACTCGATAACATTAAGTTCTTTGACTGTCAGCATGTCATGAAGATCATATTGATCCAATATTCGATGAGTACAGAAGATTAACAATAGGATTACATAGAATAATCGATCTAACTTTATCCAGTCGGTTTCAGAAATCCAGGTGCGTCCAAGTCAACATGCTTTTAACTTAATTGACTCATATAAGCTTACGGAACTGTAATACTAATGGATTATCTAAGCGGTGTCACAAATAATGTCACAATGTCGAAATGGATTTTTCAATCATATACGGTGCTTTTCGTTGACTTTCAAAAAATTTAAATGAACTAATTTGATCTTAGAATTTTCCTAATCTATATTTATTTTTTCACGCTATTGTATGTATTGGCGCGCTTTTCACGATGGCTACTCTACAAGTAAAATCTGATAAGATGTTAAAAGTACAAAAAATAAAATTTTTAGTATCCAAAGATATAAACCTCACGTTAAAGAGAGGAATAAATTTTCTTGACAAATTAGATAATAAGTTGCAGTTAAATAAATAAGATAAATGATAATAAATAACAAAATAACAAGATAAATAACAAAAATGTGATTGACCATGACATTACACGTTGGCATATTTATAATAATTACTATATAAGTGTAGTGTAGCGTTATGTTATTTTTTTGATTTATAATTAGAGATTTCAAGGAATTTTCATTATTCGTTGTCACTTGTCATGTGCGTTGGAAAAAAAACTATATAGCGATAATTCTCTATAGTGAATTATCGCTAGAGAAAATTGACAGAAATTAAAAATTCAAAAAAAAATCAATCACGAAGAATAAATTAGAAAAATTATAGTCAACAGATCAAAGTTATTCTTTCCGTGAAATATATCCTATTGAATACAAATCTAAGGATCCAACCGAAGAGCTATTAACTACAGATTAAAGTTATTCTTTCCGTGAAATTTATCCTATTGAATACAAATCTACGGATTCAGCCAAAGAGCTATTAACTACAGATTAAAGTTATTCTTTCCATGAAATTTATCCTATTAAAAAGAGCAGAAGCCATTAGAAAAGAACTTCCAAGGCAAAGAATCAAATAGATTTTATTTGGATTGCTTTATTATCCAAGCGACCTTGCAAGGCACACAGCGAATAATTGTGTTGTCGTCCTTTTGTGTATCTAACCGAAGAATTCTACCCTGAAAACAATCTATCTAGTCATACTACACGAAGAACTCATATTACGAGTTTTCCCGATCCTTCAGATCGTCAGTCTAGGCATTGCCAGAAACAATTAATTAAGATGTTTTTGGTTTTTTAATAAAAGTTTGGTAACATTACTTTGATATTATTATCACTCAAGTTGTAATACGCAATACATACAGGCATCCCGACTGCTCTAAATATCTTCTAAACATAAATTAATAAGAAAATAATAATCAACATAATATAGCAAACAACTATAATAATAAGTATAGTTTGCAAATATGACGTAATCATGTTGAAATATCCTCGTATATTTATTAGTAATTTGCAATTAAATAAATCAGCTGTTGAGTTACACTTTATCTTTAACACATGTATGAAAAATTCAAAAATAATTTAATTAATATTTCTGAGAGCATTTATAAGAAACATAATGAAACGTTAGTAAGTAGTTAAGAGTCTTTTGGAGAACATAAACAATGTTGTTTTTTTATTTGAAGTCGGTTCTCTCTCTGACTCCTCGTGTTCTTATTCAGCCAAATAACTCAAACCCAACACAGAATAATTTTTATTTAAACTTTATCACACTTGCACCTTTCTCTCTTTGAAAATTTCCACTCGATAAGTTAGAAAAACCCAAAGGGGTAATCAATTTTTCTTGTACGAGTCTTACCTTGTTTGAATTACTATATCTCTCCAAATTATTGATTGCCAGATTGTGCTTCTCTGCTTTCTTTTTCTCTCTTCGACCAAATGGCGACTTGTTCACTTCTGAGCTCTCTTTTTATACTGTTTATGAGAGGCCCAATTATCTAGATATTTGCGCTAAATTATTTCCCCGGGACCCAAAATTAATATTTGAGGGTTTTTTGATTACTTTAATTTGTTTACCCTTGATTAGGGCTCAAAATATTCTCTCTTTTATCTTGTTGCACGGGTATTACTGCTCATCGGGTTTCCCATTGGCTCGGGCTTTCCATTACCGATTAATTAATTTTAATTAATTTGTTTTTTCGCATTTTTTTTCACACATTATTAAATTTACCTTATAATTTCTAAACTCGTCTATCAATTTGGCGTTCAACAATACCCAATTTTTCAATATTGATTTTTAGTAAATTTTAATTAATTTTGCACTTTTATTAATTTTACCCATTTTTGTTATGCTTTTATTTTACATATGAATTTTTTGGCTTTTCGCTAACTCCAACAACATGCTGGAATTGCTGTACTGTCTGAACTGCAGTTCACAATGAATTTAACTTCCTGAAATGATATTAAGGAAACTTTAGTTTAAAATGATGTTACAAAAAAATGTATAGTGAAAAATTTTCACGACGAATTGTGATTTTCCAATTGGAAATGCATGCTTTAACGCGATTGAAAACTCGTGGAGCAAACTCTCATCAGTTCGAGATGAACATATTCAGTTTTATCGTTTAATTTGCCACATGTTTACGTTTTACTTTGAAAAATATTGATTTTCTGATTTTATAACTCATTAATGAATTTTTGTTTATGTAGCCAAACAATTTCAAACATAAAAAAATGTAAAAATTAATAAAATATTTGTTTAAAATAACCTATGCCAATATCTTTTAACAAATTAGAAAAATCAGTATCATTTTTTAGCACCCATAACTCAAATTCTGAGCACGTTTTCCCTTCGTGTGAATCCTGCCACTAAATTTAATTTGAAAAATGAATCATAAAATATTTTACTTACCAATCTGTTGCAATTTACACACATATAACTTTTACAAAGAGGACATTGAATTTTATTTATAGCATCAGCTTCAAATCCATTAGTACACTAGAAATTAAATATTTTAAAATTTGCTTATATTATGCTTCAGTAACACGTCACAGTTAATAAAAATGCTATTGCAAAGATAGACACCCTAAACTTTCATTAACCTAAAGTTTTCCCTGAAATAATTAATACTTTGTATTATTATACTAACTTCAAACCTTGAAAAAAACAGTTGTTATGAGAAAGTTGTTAGCTTTACCAGTATATGTCTGTAAGGTACTAGGACAAAATATAACATAATATTATTATCATGATTATCATTATTCTCCAACTTATCCTTCAATCTGCTTCGCTTCCCTCCCCTCCATAAGATATCCCTAAGGTATATCCTAAAGATATCCCAATATATCCTAAGATATTCAGATAAATATGGATGAATCTATAAATATTTCTAAACAGGGTGAATTTATCAGCTCATTTTATCCACAACATTTATACCACGACATTTTGTCAAGCCACCGTCTGTAATAGCATTGTTATACGTAACATCGAATTTATAATTCCAATTTAATAATGAAATTAATAAATTCATTATGTATTCTAATATCTATTAATATAACTATTATTATATTATAAAATATCTATTATATTATAAGCAGTGGTGTGCTGGAGCCGGCTCGCGCGAGCCGTTTGTTGGAAATAAAAAAAATCGCCGAGCCGGTTGTTAAATTAATTGAATTGCCAAATAAAATTTTAAAACTAACCGTTAATTACTTATTTTGATGGTAGTAGGCTTTGATATTTGAATTTCTGTTATATATACTTTTGTATTGCTATAACAATTTACATAGTCTTTCATATTAGGCTGGAATGTATTAATGTGTCACGTTTTAGTTTAATAAAATAAAATTAATAGCTAGCTAGTTTAATATAAAAATATTAAAACTAAATTTACAATTTCTAATAGGTAAGTAATAATTATTATTAAAATATATTAAAACAAATTAAAAATACTAATTTTATGTAAATTATAGTGATTGTTTACCCAAAATGAAGAGAAAACAGGGAAATTTATTGTCGTTTTTTTGCTCCCAGCCGACAATGACTGAAAAAACAATTG
Organism: Schmidtea polychroa; assembly: GCA_959609185.1. Taxonomy (NCBI): domain Eukaryota; kingdom Metazoa; phylum Platyhelminthes; order Tricladida; family Dugesiidae; genus Schmidtea; species Schmidtea polychroa. The sequence goes on from CAUHTR010003433.1 coordinate 23,667, forward strand.
GCAACAGATTAAACAATTCTGGAGTTACACAAATAAACTCAAATATCATAACACCTGATTTTAACGAACATATTGAAGAAACATCTGTTGTACCTGTAGAAATCGAGGAAGATTTATTTTCAAATACCAATATTTATACCAAATTGCCTGATTGTTGGAATGAAAAGCAAGTAAGTTTATTTACAGAGCAATATAAATGGCTGATAATAAAAGATGGCAAATTAGGATGTAAAGATTGTTCACAAATTAAATGTTTAGCAACTGAGACAGAAAAAAAGTACATGTTTCTTAGGAATGGATTTCGTGTTCCATAACTCCAAATAGAACTAAAAAAGATAGTAGCAAAAATATTAAAGAACATTCCTTGTCTAACGCACACTTGAAAATTCAGGATATTATGAAACAGGCAGAGCGCGCGCGAGCCGTTTGTTGGCAATAAAAAAAAATACGAGCCGGTTGTTACGGATTTACCAGCACNCCCCCCCCCCCCCTGATTATAAGTATTAATAGCTGCTAGAACATCTTCTAATTAATTTTTAAAATCAGGTTCAAATTATTTATTTAATGAAATATTATATAATTTTCAAACAAATTTTCAGCCTTGAATAAAATATTTTCAAAACAAAAATTTTCGATATTTAAAATATATTTATTTAAAATTTATCTTTAACAAAATCTCTTTAATTCATCAATGTATTTGTTAAATGGACATAGCCGAATTTTCGAAAAAATGTATGAGTCAAAGTTTAATAAGTCATACCAACCGGGAGAGAAGAAAAAATTTGAAAAAAAGTATGAGTTATGTTCTATGTTCAAATTTACTCAGTCGGATTTTGGAAAAAGTATGAGTTATAAATTAATAAACCATACCATCATGGGAGGTTTCTGTTATTACTTGGAAAAATTTTCGAAAAAAATATGATTCATGCTTTTCACCTGACACGACCTCTTTCAAGACATGTGTGAGTCATACAATGAGTCACACAAAGACACGTGTCAAAATGTGACAGATGGCTCACATCTACCTACTGATGTTATTTAAAAGTTTTAAAAAAATGAAAAAATAAATAGTTCATCCCATAGATCAGAATTGAAAAAAATAAGTTTACTCATTGATCTTTTAAATTAATTTTTGTGTATAGGTCATGTGGATAAAAATTAGTCAAAGAATATAGGCATATAATAAATTACTAAAATTTACACAAAAATTATTAAATTTAATTTATAACCTTTTCATTGGCACACCAATGAAAATTTTCTGAACTCATAAGCCCTTGTTGCAAAAGTTTTTCATTGAAAATACTTTCCAATTCTTTATTATCAGAGAGAATACTTTTTAGCTGATTGTAATAAATAATTTTATCTATTTTTGCAAATAAATTCTCTTCACAAAATGGACAGTACCATTTACAAGGATATTTGGTTCTTATGCTCTCTTTTAACCATAAAAATGCACAGTTTTTGCAAAATGAGTGGGAACAAGTTATAAGACTGACCATCTAATAATAAAATAATTCATTAAATTAAATAAAATAGAAAACTTCTTCCATTGGAAAATCATCCAGGCATAAATCACATGTATTTTTTAAATAATTCAAGGCACTGCTTATAGTACATTCATCTTGAATAGCTTGTTTTAGATGTGTCAGTTTAACATTACCGTTTACGCAGGAGTCTTTCAAATAAACGCCTAATGTATTATCTTTAAGATAATCCAAGAGAAAATCCACTGCACTAAATGAATCAAATTCGAATTCTATAATTATTTTCCTTTTTTCCACCTAAATTTATTTAAAAATATGCAAATTAAAAGAAGTTAAATTTAGTTTTAAAAAATGTTGAGTTAATAATTTCGTCAGGAATGTAATCATAATCTGACGAATTCAAATTCAAAACAAAAAGATCTAACACAATTAAGTTTCATTTTAACATTACTTTTCATAATTAAAATTTTTTTATTCAGCTCGATCAATAATTTATTTGTTAGATTCAAATATCAATAATATATATCAATAATATATATACCGTATTTCCCCGAAAATAAGACACTGTCTTACTTCAAATTTTCAGAAAAAAAGCTACCTAGGGCTTATTTTCGGGTCATATTTTCAAAACAAATTTATTACGTTTAAAAACTAGACATTTATTCAAATATAATCATGTCATCCACCTCATTTACATCACCATCATTACTGTCAGTCGGGGTTACAATATTGCCCATCCGTGATTCAATTTCATCCAAGATCATCGGTCCAAATCTCGAATGCCTGGCAATATAGCTATCTTCAAACGAGCAATTTTTATCCAAGTATCCTGCTCTTAGTGCGTTACCAATGGACGTATCCGTGATTGCATTCAGTATTTGCTAACCAGTATTTGACACTTTAAAGCATATATTTATGGCTAATTTGAATTACAATTACTATTTTTTTCGTTATGTAAATAAGTAAACAGATCTTTCAAGGTAGGTCTTATTTTCAGGGTAGGTCTTATATTTTTTGTGGGCGAATAATTCATGCTAGGTCTTATTTTCGAGGTAGGTCTTATTATAGGGGAAATACGGTATACACTAGAGCCTCGAGTTGCGTCGTTAATGCGTTCCAATAAATCGCGACGCATCTCGAAACAACGCAATTCGAATTTTAATTTTGTATACATTTGTATTTGTTTTTATATAATAGGTTCCGATAAAATCTGAAATCCATGTTTTTAAAAAAAAATTAGTTATATTGCTACATATTTAAATAAAAAATAGGTTTGAATAGATTAACTATTATTTAATAAGTTTTATTAAACCAAAAACTAATGCAAACATTAATAGAATTTTAAAATAATGTAAAATAATGAAGCAACATAAATTTATAGAATTTATTCAGATTCTTATTCATACGTTGGTTCAGGACTTGGCGTTTGCTTTTCTTTTGGTTGTTTTATTATAAAATTATTCAGAGTTATTTGAACTGCCTTTTGTTTTTTATCCAAATAAATTTTTTTATAACAGCTGATGGAGGCCTCTACAGCTTGAGTAACCTTTGTACTTTGATCAGTATCTGGATCTTCTGCAACAAATATTTCTAATGCCTCAGATATTAATTTAATTGCCTTCCCCATACCCTTTGTTGTTAATTGTTTCACTTCTGGTACTTCTACGGAATTGTTGTCATTCTCATAAATATTTTGAGCTATTTCAATTAAATCTGCGGTACTAACATCAAAATCCTCTTCTACATTTAAAATTTCATCGAAATCGGCCTCATCCAATCCTTCGAAATGAGCTTCTTGGGCTAAGTTAACTATTTCTGCCCGAACTAATGGCACATCGTCAACTTCCGAAAAAGGTGCTGTACATTCTGGCCATATTTTTTGCCATACACCATTCATACAAGAGGATTTTACTTCTGCCAAGAATCACCAATATTTTTAACAGCTTTCAATACATTGTAGTTTTTCCAAAATACAGCCATAGAAGTTTCTTCATTTGCATCGGCAGCATGCAGTAGCTGTTTAAATGTCCGGCGAATATAGTATGACTTAAAATTTGAGATTACTCCTTGATCCATTGGTTGAATAAGTGAAGTTGTGTTTGGAGGCATAAATAAAAATTTTACATTATCTGATAGATCATCTATATATGTTGGATGTCCTGGTGCATTATCCAGTAGTACCAATATTTTAAAAGTTAAATTTTCCCGTTTGCAATAGTTTTTGAACTCAGGAAAGGCGCATTTGACCAACCAATCAACAAACAAAGAAACAGTGACCCATGCTTTTTTATTAGATCGCCAATGCACAGGAAGATTTCTTTTATCAACACCTTTTAGAGCTCTAGGATTCTCAGCCTGATAAACTAACAATGGTTTTAGTTTGAAGTCACCATTGGCATTGCCTCCAAGAAGTATAGTTAGGCGATCTTTACTTACTTTAAAACCAGGTGCAGAAGATTCTGTTTTTGCTATATAGGTTCTTTTCGGCAGACGTTTCCAAAACAAACCTGTTTCATCAATATTAAACACCTGTTTAGAACTGTAGCCACCTTCCTGTATAACAGCCTTCAATATTTTATTAAAATCATTTGCTGCTGTGAGATCTGCACTAGCTGCCTCACCTTTCAAACAAATGTTGTGCAGACTTCCGCGAAATTTAAAACGCTCAAACCATCCACCACTAGCGTTAAATTGTTCATAAATTGCTTTATTCGATATTGGAAGTTTTTCTTGCAGATCATCGTAAATAGATTTGGCTTTGGCTTGAATAACCATTTTGCTCAGCGGCATACTTTTTTGAGTTTGATGTTCAATCCAAATTAAAAGTAGAGATTCCATTTTAACTATTAATGCATTTCGATTTATAACAGTACTTTTTTATTTGGGAATCTGTTGCTGCTTCATATAATGTTTTGATTTGTTTTGCATCGCGATTGCAGATAGTTCTTACTGTTGTTGGAGCTAGCCCGAGAGCTCTGCCAATGAAAACCGCTTTTTCTCCCGCTTGGAAACGTTGTAAAATATCATGTTTTACGTCCAAAGATATTACTTTTTTATTTCTTTTCGTAGATTTTTTACCATTTTCATCTGACGATCGTTTACGATTCATAATTCTATTCTACAATAGGGCAATAAAAAATATTTCAAAAAATCAATTACAAACCAAAAAAATAATAAAAAACAATAAACAAAATGTAATACCTTTGAGAAATGTATATATATTGTAATTGAGTTTTTAGAATTTAAAACAATTATTATTAAAAAAGCAAGAAACACTTAAACGTTATAAGTTATGCAAACAACTAAGAACTAGACTTCTATACTAATAAATACACAATAAAAAATTATTTCATTTGCAGCTGCATTTAAAAATAAATCATGGCATTCTAGTTTCGGTTTAAAGTTTAATTTTGGAATATAGACGTTATGCTATTTTTTGATTAAATTTTATTTTAAAACTTTTTTTCGACGCATTTCGAAAATTAGCAACGCAACTCAAAATTAGGGTATCGAAAATTTTTTTGGCGCAACTCGAAAGGACGCAAGTTGGGACAACGCAACTCCAGGCTCTAGTGTATATATATATATATAAATTTTTATTTTTGAATTTTTTTATATTTTGAACATAACACGCACCCCGATTGTCCCGCTACAAGTTTTAACGGTGACTCTTTCGGGCTCTTCAAATTCTCCTCCAAAATAACATAAATTAACAATAATTAACAATAATAACAATAAAAACAATAATTTATTAACTATAATAACAACTATAACCTCCATTACAACTGGTGTCAGAAGAAAAATATACACAACACGACACTCGCATTCGACGATTTTTTTCAATCACTACGCCTTTCAGCATACTTATTATAGAAGTATAAAGGATAGTGACTCTTTTGGCTGAACACAGTAAGCCATATCCTTGAACAATCTCATTTTTTGTAACACAACAAGCAATAAAAAAAACATCAACAAACCAATTAATGGCATCAAACCAAACAAATCCAACAAACATTTCACAACCCCCCAATAATACTGAAAACACACACATGATGGAAAATACGAATTACTACTATAACCCAAACACTAGCACAGATAATACACACACCATAAACTCAGTAATTAACCCAAGAACAAACATCCCAAACTACTTTAGTGACGAAAATGGGACACCCCAAAAATGGCTTGAATTTGCTAAATTAACCCTAACCCTATCGGGAATAAAGTCAACGAAAACGCTATGTTCAAACATTATCGCTGCACTCCCAAGTAGCAAATTGAACGAAATAGCTGACCAAATTGAGGAAATTTCAAAGAGCGAAGACCCGTTCAACAAGCTTTGCAACGTCCTAACAAACAAAAACAAAATCAACAGGAGGCAAATGCTGGAATCATGTCTCAACAACACACAACTTGGCGACAATAAACCAAAAGATTTCCTTCGCCAACTAAAACAAAAATTGGAGTACCTCCAACCAAACATCACTAATTCGGGATCAAACGAATTAGTAAAAGAATTTTTCATGCGAGCAATGCCGCCCGAAATAAGACGTATCCTCGCAGCCAGTAGCAATTCGGACGTAGAAACGCTAGCAGACATAGCAGATAAAATCAATGAAGAAATTTATCCTACTATATGCAGCACACAAAACTACAACAGAAATAAAACTAATCACAACACCCAACCAACCAACAAAAACACAGAACCAAATGAAACAACAAACCGATTAATAAACACTTTGATCAGCAAATTCGACGAAATAATTGTCGAAAACAGACAAATAAAAGCGGAACTAGCCGAAATAAAAGAGAAATACAACAGGCAAAATTTCAATCCAAACGAAAACAGAGACCTATTCAACAGAAACAATTTCAACACAGACCAACTATCATACAATCATAACAGACAAAACTACGACCGACCACCCAACGAAAACAATAGACAGAACTACAGCCACAGACAATCCCCAAACGGTCACGACAGAAACCGGTCAAACTCACCAAATCGATACAACAATTACCGAAATAGCAGCCCAGAAAGGAATTCAAGAAAAGATTTCCTAAACAAAAACCACTGCTACTTTCATAACAAATTCGGCGACAAAGCATATAAATGCATAAAACCCTGCGAATTCCACAAAACAGAGCAGGAAAACTAAAAATGTCACCATTGATAGCACCCACATTTGGTGACAACAATAATACTTTCACGGTGCATTCAAACAATACAGATTTTCTAATCGACACAGGTTCTGTGATCTCCCTATTACCACACTACTTATACACAAATGCAAAAACTACAGAAAAGTCACTAACCGCTGCCAATGGCTCCAAAATTAAAACATTTGGCCAATATACAATAACACTCACAATAAATTCAAAAAAATACAGTTGGCCATTCACAATCGCAGAAGTACAACAGTCAATAATCGGGGTCGATTTCTTAGCAAATTACAACCTAATAGTGGACTGTCGAAACAAGAAAATAGTCGAAAACAACAAAACAGACAAAGAAACAGCCAGGAACACAACATCAAACTTTTCGAAAGTAGACATCGGCGTGATTCAAACAAGTACACCAACTATCAAAACAATTAAAACTATTGAACACGTACCAGAAATAGTCACACTACTGACAAAATACGATAAACTCTGCGAACCAGTAACTTTCGATGGAAATTCAAACCACACTACTGAACACGCAATACTGACAAACGGAAACCCAGTCCACTCAAAAGTAAGACCACTGGATCCAAAAAAAATAGAAATCACAAAAAATATATTTAACGAACTGTTGGAAAATAATATAGTAAAACATTCAAACTCAGAATGGTCTTCAGCACTGATGTTAAAACAAAAAGCTAACGGGGAATGGAGAGCTTGTGGCGATTACAGACTCCTGAACAAAATAACAGAGCCCGACAGCTATCCATTACCGATAATAAAAGACATAATAAATCGACTAAATGGCGCAAAATATTTTTCAAAAATTGACCTACAAAAAGCATATCATCAGATCCCAATTAGAAAAGAGGACATAAAAAAGACAGCAATAACAACACCGATCGGCATGTTCGAATACAACCGAATGCCTTTCGGTCTACGAAATGCCGCAGCAACTTTCCAACGATTCATGGATCAAACAATGAAAAACAACAAAAACACAATCGCTTATCTGGACGACATCCTAATAACAAGCCCAGACAAAGAAACACATCTAAAGGACGTGGAAAAAGTGTTCAAAACGCTGGACAATGCAAAACTAAAAATAAACACTCAAAAGTGCGAATTTATGAAAACGGAAATAAATTTCCTTGGTCACACGCTAAACGACAAAGGAACACAACCAATAGAAAACAAAATAAACAATATAAAAACTACAAACTGCCGACAAACACAAGAGAGTTGAGGAGATTTCTAGGAATGGTAAACTTTTATCATTCTTACATCCCAAATTGCAGCAACCTACTGGCACCACTAAACGACATTATCAAAACCAAACGAAACGTAACAATAAACTGGACACAACAAACAACCGACACATTCAATAAAGCCAAAGAAAGCCTATCAACGGCAACACTACTCGGTTACCCAGATCCAGAACTAGAGTATCAACTAACTACAGACTGTTCTGGTTTTGCAATGGGCGCAACAATTTTCCAGGAAAATAAATTCGGCAAACAACCACTGGGATTTTTCTCGAAAAAACTAAAATCACATCAAACAAGATACTCAACATTTGACAGAGAACTCCTAGCAATACACGAAGCAATCAAACACTTTCAACATTTACTCGAAGGACGAACCTTCAAAATATTCACAGACCACAAACCGCTAACAAACGCAATAGAAATGAAAAACCTTTCACCAAGGCAGATCAGACAAATCAATTTCATTTCACAATTCAACTGCACAATAAACTACGTAGCAGGAAAATCAAACATAGCAGCAGATGCTCTATCCAGAATTGAAAGTGACATAAACGCCCTAGAATTCGGAGAAATAATTGAATTGGATCAAATCAAATCCAGACAAACCGATACATTAAGCAAACTGCCTACTAAACACAGCCTGAAACTACAGGAACTCGACGGAATATGGCACGATGTCTCCAACGAAAGCAACAAACGAATCCTACTACCCGAAGAACTCCGACAAGACTGCATAAAAAAGATACATACTATCAATCATCCGGGAAACAAAATAACATTCGAGTTAATACATAACAAATATGTATGGCCTCACATGCGGGAAGACATCAAGAATTACGTCAAAAGTTGCCACAGCTGCCAATTAAATAAAACAACAAAAAAACCTAAAACACAAAAAGTAAACTTCCCAAGCAGTGAAGCGTTTGAAACAATACACACAGACGTAGTAGGACCACTACCACCAAACGACAACTACAAATATCTACTAACAATTATAGACAGAAAAACCAATTGGTTCGAAGCGATCCCAATAAAAGAAATCACAGCAAAAAATATCTGCGAAATGATCGAACTAAACTGGATAGCTCGTTACGGTCAACTGTAAACAATCATAACTGATCAAGGCAGACAATTCGAATCAGAAATGTTCAAAATACTGTGCAATAAATACAATATCAAAAGAAATCGAACAACAGCTTACAACCCACAATCAAATGGGAAAATCGAACGGTTTCACAGAACATTAAAAGAAAGCATCAGGACAAAAGCCAATGACCAAAACTGGTTAAACCAACTTCCAACAATATTAATCGGACTAAGAAATAGCCCAAATTCAACAGATAATGAAAGTCCAGCATACAAAATTTTCGGAAAAGCAACAAACTTGCCATCACTCAAATCAGATACAAACAAAAACACCAAAAACAGCAAACAAATAACAAACAAAAATAGCGAAACCACCGAACAGAAACCAAAAGGAATTTTAAAAAGAAGACCGGACTCCGAATTAGACGGAAAAATAGTATTAACAACAGATTTCATCCTAATAAAAAAACCATTCACAAAAGGATTCGAATCCAAATACGAGGGTCCATTCAAACTCCTAGAAATTAACAAAAACGTCGCCACAATAATCAAAAACAACAACAAAATGAAAATAAACATAAGACGAATAAAACCCTATCACCAAAACAAAAACCCACAAAACAACTCACCGCAAGACAAAACACAAACCCAAACACAAACAAAAAAACAACCAATTCACAAAAACATCACATTCAACCACAAAAATTCAATCAAAATATTCGACAAAGACACAATACTGGATCCACTATACAAAAAACGTTACAGCGAATGCTTTAAATAAAAACACAAACATACACAAACAAACACACGCACAAACAGCGTCAATTGTACAGTTTTTATTTTTCTTGTAAATACAAAACAAAATGTAAATTTTTAATTTTATTGAAGTTGTAGATACAAAGAAACAGAAACAAAAAACACAAAAACATATAAAACATACGAAAAAAAAAGGTTATTGAATGTAATTTTTTTTACGTTACTTTTTATTGATTCATGTTAACCTCCGGTTTTAAAGGGGGAAGTTATGTAATGTACAGTTATTTTTGTTAATATTTTAGTATTCACAATTAGGAATTGTGTATACTAAAATATAAAATATTACCATCTGGGAAATCCAGATTTTTAAAAAAATAAACTATATAGCGATAATTTACTATAGTAAATTATCGCTATAGTAAAAAAAAAATAAATTGAAAATTAAAAAATCAATGACGAATAGAATATGGGAACGATAATTTGTATTTGTTTTGAGAACTGAAAATTCATTTCTTTACCAAAGACTTTTAAGTAGAGTTTATTGTACAGAAAAAATCAAAGAAAATATTTGGAAGTATAATTCTCGAATATCCAAGATAGATACGAGGTTTTATTTTTTTGTTGTAATAAATTTTTAAAGTTGTAACGTTTATTATTGTTTTGCATTATATCTATAACTTTATATTGATTGTAAATTTTATATTTTGAACATAACACGCACCCCGATTGTCCCGCTACAAGTTTTAACGGTGACTCTTTCGGGCTCTTCAAATTCTCCTCCAAAATAACATAAATTAACAATAATTAACAATAATAACAATAAAAACAATAATTTATTAACTATAATAACAACTATAACCTCCATTACAATAAATATATATATATATATATATATATTGATTCTATAATCCGATGAAAGACCACATCAAGCTTAATTTCAAATCATTAAAGCACTTGCAAATCGGTTAAACAATATCTACTACTCTTTACGAATCTCTTTTTTTATCTTCGACTAACATAGCAATTTCAATCAAATTTGATCTCTTATTATATGCAATGGCAACAATTCTTAATCGTTTTTGAAGATCCATTGGGCAATTCTCCCGTAATCTGACAGGGGGCAATAACTTAAACGTATTTTTGAACAGCGGTTCTAATAACAAAAGTGAATAAATTTGAAATTAAATTGACCAAGCGTCCCACTGATCGAATAAAAAGTACATTATTCGTCGTAGAAGATATTGGAGACTGATTATCCTTCCGGAAGAAGTCATTATATTGTAAGTATCTTGAGCAAGATAAATACATGCATCAATAATACAATATTACACTTTTGACATTCAGACATATATTACATAATAATTAGACATACAAATTCAACATGCAATAATATTATATCAAACAGGTATTATTTACAGTTATCCTACATCCCCATGTTTGATCCATTCAACATTTCTCATTTTCGATTTTCCATTCTGAAATTTGATTATGAAACTTCTGCCATACAACTTCTTTATCTATCTTCATTTTTATTTGCCACATATTTATTTTACCAATACAACATCCCCGATATTGAAAATACGATTTGGTCTTACTTCATTGAAATATAATTAATCTTCCTTATTTCCATAAATTCGTTTTTGTAACTCTAATCTTTCAGATTTAGCCTTTTCCATTAATAATTGTAGTTCACATGGTTCGTCACTTTCATATTGTTCTCTGGCAATCTTTTCCCCAAAAGAATTTGTGCAGGACTCAACTGAGTAGTTTTCTGAATTGTCGCATTCAATATAAATTCAACTTCAGGAAGTATTTCGACCCAGTCTTTGTCCGTTCTTCTTCTAAGGATGGTAAATTCTTTTAATAAAGCTGACTCAAATGCTTTCCCTCTATCACAATGAATACTACTTGGAGCTCCAAATTTCAAAATCCATTTTTCATTAATAATCGTTGCAACTGTCTTTTCATCTTGCTAAGAAACTGCACATAAAGAAATATATTTACTAAATTAATCTATAATTGCCGAAATATACTTCTTTCTACTCCTAGCAGTTTTCTTTGGGCAACAAAAGTAATGAAAATTGATTCAATTAAATAAACTTCTGTAGGTTTAATTAGTTAATCTGCAGTTAGTGTAATCATAGCCTTTCATTTTTGACAATTTTTGCACGACTCGACTACTTCTTTAATAAATTATTGTCTGTTTTTCATGTCAGATTTCCTAGAAATATATTCGTGGACTTTATTTATCACAGAATGACAAAAGGTTTTATGGGTGTATAAAACAAATTCTTTTTTTAAATGCGATAATTTTGTTGTCATCAGTGTGTATTCGTTCATCAATTAAAATTTAGTTCACTACTTCTTCATACTTTTTCTCCAAAAATATTTATTTTTTTACTTTTTCATTCACTTTTTTGCAGCTTTTAATTTTTGATTGATTTTGCAAACCAATTTTGCATATTATATTTTATTTGCACTCATTTTCATAACCCGAACAAAATTATTTTTCTAAAAAATTCTGAGCAAATACAGTTCAGAAGAAAAGAAAACATACAATTTTTTACACAAAATTTATTTCAACAAAATTACAGAAATTAAAATATATTTTGAAAGAATTTTTAAAAAATCTAAGTGTTGGGTTTTCGATTACTTTAAGTCGGTTCCCTCTGACTCCTCGTGTCCTTTAAATCAAAACAATAACGACCCAACGTATATTGAAATAACAAATTCACAATCCTTTATCACCACTTTACAATTAATAATCAAAGTTCCGTTTGACCGATTCTCCGCTCGGTGTTGATGCTTTGATAAAGATAATTCACCTTTTTGTTTCTTAGGTTCTACCAACGTTTTCCTCTTTTTCTGTTTGATTTGATCCTTTTCACGCTTTTTAGTCTTATTCTATCTCTTCTTTTTCCTTAGTCTCCTAGATTCCTTTTCGTCTTTTCCTAAGCTCAGTTTCTTCTTACCCTACCTGAGGCAAAATGCCGATTTGCTCTGATTTTCCCTTTTCTTATATACTCTTCGAAATCGGAATGACAAATGGTTATTGCCGAGCCAATCTTTCACTTGACATTTTCTTCCACGTATCTGCTTCGGCTGTCACCCATAATGGTCCAACGAACCAAGATGATTAATGGCCTTCCGGCCTTTCTGCACGCACTATCTTCTCCTTGCTCTTTTCCAATTAATCATTGTGTCAAGCTGATGGGCCCAAATTTTCCTTCTGTTTACTTTCTTCTTGTTTACCCAGCTCGGGTTTCCTTCATCTCTCGGGTTCTCCATTGGCTCGGGTTTCCCATTAGCTCGAGTATTCTATTAGCCAATTAATTAATTAATTAACGTTTTTTGTTTTTACACGTTAGAATGCTTTTCGACCCTTCCTAACCATTTTCTGATAAATCCCTAACCATCATCTTGTTGACCATTAGCTACTCTATACCTGTCCCGTTTTCCCCATTCGATTTCGATGATTCTTCAATTTCTTGATTTTTCTCGGATTTCCGGATTCTTGCCTTTCGTAATTGCTTTTGGCATTTTCTAGTACTGCTTCCATCACACTTTCCTTTACTATCGATTCTGTGCATGATCCCGCTTTTATTTGTCTTTTTTCTTCACTTAATTTTTATTTAAATTATTAACCTAAATTTCATTTAAATTTATTTTAATTCACGGACCTTAACATATGTTTTAATGAATCTTTGAAATTTTAAAGAAAATATTTCAAGTTAAAAGTTTGAATATTTTATGAAAAATAAATGTTCTGTTTTATTGAATTAAAGGCGTGAAGAGAAGAACTTGCATGAATAATTCAGTACAAACATCAGTTGACAGAGTGCTGCGGGTTTATCTCCTTTTGGAATAAATTACATTCTAACCTGAAATAAACTGATTTACAGAGAAAAAAATTGAGGGAAGATGCAATTTACAGCACAATTAAAATGAATTACTAAAATTCAAAGAGGCATGTATGATATTGTCGAAAGAATGGTAGTACTAGTACACAAAGTTAGATTGATGTGTCCCATCCAGACTATATTCTATCCTCACAACCCTTAGAAAATATCTAGGTCGACTCAGAATGTTATGTAGGTCACGAAATATATGGTGTGTATAATACATAAGATGCTTAGTGAGCTCCAAAGTCTCTAAATTAAAATATAGGTCACGCCATAATATAACACCTATATATTATGAAAGTCACACTAATCTTATAATATAGGATTAAAATCGTATGCTTTAACACATGATGAGATAGTGAATAACATCATCATCAAATGCCATAATATAACAACTTTCATACATTATCAAACTAAATTAAACTTAATTATAGAAATAAATTCGTATTCTTTAACACACGGGAATACAATGAACAAAAGCATAAGAAAAAAACATTTAGATCAACATTGATTTTTTTACGAAATTTTGTTTTTATATAGATAAAACTACTTGGAAATTTTTTTATAAATATATAGGTCACACCACTTTTTTAGAAAATTACTTTATTATTGGAAATCACCGTATATTCTTATTAACAATATATATTCTTATTATACAAGGATGTTTACAGGTGTTGGATAACTGTAAATAATACCTGTTTGAAATAATATTAGTGCATGTTGAATTTGTATGTCTGATTACTATGTAATGTATGTTTGAATGTCAAAGGTGTAATATTGTATTATTGATGAATGTGTGTATCTTGCTCAAGATACTTAGAATAATAATGACTTCTTCCGGAGGTATAATCAGTTTTTGATATTAATAAATTATGTCTCCAAAGTCTTTTAATAACAGGTATAGGAAAAATCTTCCATGATTCACAACAAAAAAGAAAACAAAATCTCTAATGTAAAACATTTACTATAAAAATAAATCAATACAGAAAATTGATAAAAAAATAGAAAATTAAGATTTTTATGGGTCAGTGATTCTCCATATTTTTGACTGATGGCCTACTAAATCAATCTTACAATTTAAATTTTCCTTAAAAACCCTATTAATTTTAAATATTTTCTAAACTTCTCGCGGCACACAGGTTGAGAATCACTGATTTAAATAAATAATTTTTTTAATATCCGAAATTTATTACTGTTTGTACAAAATAAAATTTATGAATATTCTAAGTACTCAAAAGAATGTCTTCTTTTACTTTAATTAATTATTTTTATTATAAACAAAATTAATTATTTTTATGGCTTGGAAATAATATTCTACTAAGCTAAAATATTATTTTCGTTGCTAGGTTAGAAGAGGCAATTAAAATATATTGAAAATACTTACATCTGTAAATGAGTCATTTGTAACAATGGACTCCCAAATTTCTTTATCTGTAACGACTTTATTAAGACAACTTTCTGGGAAATTATTTATTTTATTTAATTCTTGAAAATTTACAACTTCTTGTAGAGTTGATAATTTTGACAAAATATCTCGATTTACAAAGATGTCTTTAAACCTATTGTTCTAGAAATTAAATTCAAATAATTACCAATCTAAATTTTAAAATTTAAACTTGTAATTTAATTTCTTCATTGTAATAGCGGTCCAATCGGTTGGTTACAATTTTATATCCATGTTTTTTAACAACATTTTTCATCATTTTGTGATTATTTCTTAAAGGATAATATTTTGGATACCAATCACATATGTCTATAACTTTTGAGCGACTTCGACTATAACAATGCATGACATTTTCAAAAATAAATTCATTTTTTTCCCCCAAATTCTTAAGTTTCTACAAATTATCCAATTGTTAATTAAAATTAATTATTCAGTTATTCAGTTAGTTAGCTTATTTACACCAATAACTTACACGAGGAGAGACAATTAATTTTAAATAGTAAATAAATATTTTTACAAGTTATTATTCTTTCACCTGGTGAGTCTTGTAGAGTCTTGTAAAAAGTTATATTAACAGGTAATATCTATCTAAAATATGATATCCGTTTGATTTACTTCAGAAATTTGTTGGAGTAAAAAGAACTTAACAAAAATTAAATATTCATTAATATATGTAGGTTTATGTATGTTTCGTACGAAGACCAATCTTCTCAAGAATGTTAAATCTTAAAAATGTAATGTAAATATTTTTAAAAATTGCATTTGTTTGAATTTATTGTAGTATAACTTCGCCAATTTTAATTGACCAAAAGTTTTTGCTAGAAATTTATTCTATATAATGTTTTAACATATTTTTGATTGATAATTAATTTTTTATATTTATTTTATAACCCTTTAATATATCTTTTAGAAACGACAAAATTTTCTGAAGAAATTAATGAATTAATAGTAGATAAGTTAACGAAAACCAAAATACAAATGAAGGTGTCTAAAATGCTTTGTGTGAAGCAAACAACTATAAGTTACATATGACGAAAGTATTTACAGTGTTGATCAGTTAAAAATCAACATCAGGTTGGAACCCATTGAAATCTACGGAAAGAAAGAGAAGATCAATATCAATACATTCAAAAAGAAATCCCTTTGACGCTGCTAGAGAAATATCTCGAGAGGTAGAAACGAACGAGAAACTGTCAATTTGGACAATTCGACGAATTTTAAGAAAAAGTGGCTTATATGGAATATTAAGAGCTAAAAACTGCTTTTAAATAAGGTTCAAATTGGGAAACAAATAGCTTGGTGCAAATCCTATAATTCAAGAATTTTGGAATAATGTAATGTTTACTGATGAGGTACGGTTTGACTTATATACCACCAACCGTCGTTATGTTCGAAGACCTATAAATAGTCGTTTTAAAACAAATATAGTAAGACAGTGCGACAAGGAGGTATTTCAATATTAATGTGGGGAGCTATTTTAGGGAATGGAAAACTAATGTTGATAAAATATCCAAGAAGAGTAGAGTCTGCTGCTTATCAAAATGTTATTGAAATAAGCCTTCGAGACCTTCTTTCTCCGGAAATTATTATTGTACAAGACGGTGCTTCATGCCATCATTCGAAGTCTACTACAGAATTTCTGGTTAGGAAAGATATTTGCGCCATAAGTAATTGGCCCCAAAAATCACCTGACATAAACATAATAGAAATTTTATGGTCGATCTTGAAGAAATAAGTATATAAAAGAACTCAGAAAATATCAATCGAATTATTGGACAGTATTTTAACAGAATGGAACATAATACTGGAACAAGTGATATTTGATTTATACAGATCAATTCCAAAGAGACTAAATGACATTATTAAAAATTGTGGAATGCATTCTAAATATTAATTATCTATGTATTATATTAATAAAGTGTTGTCACAAAGATAATGAGATGTCGCAACCATTTTAAACTTTTCGATTTCTAGCAAAAACCTTTGCTCGCTTAAAATTAGCGAAGTTATACTTCAATGCTTTAATAAATTCAAACAAATGCGATTTTTAAAAATATTTCATTACATTATTAACACCTAAAATTCTTGAGAAGATTGGTTTTCATACGAAACATACATAAATATTAATGAATATCTTATTTTAGGTATCACTAGCAAAAGCCTTTGCTCGCCACTGTATAATAAAATAATAAATAATAAAATTCTTGGTTGCCGATTTTTGAAGATCATCAGATAAGCTATATCAAAAAGTAAGGGAAACTTTTAAAATTAATTTTACTGTGATAGATTTGACCTCATTATGTAAAAACTTTGAGACCTATTTGAGAAAAGACACTCAAAATTAAATATTGGAAAATTTTATTGTTAATTTGAAACCTAAAATTCGATAAAAATTAGACTAAACTTAACACGAATATAACGGAACATGTGACGAGGTCAGGAATATAACAATGGAACAAATATGAAAGGAAAAATAAAGCTCCAAAATACGCAGTCTTTTCAGAATGCTTTCATAAAGTGAGGTATTGGTGTAACTTAATTTATTAAAATATATAAAAAAATTTACAATAAAATTTGTCAAACTGTGTTGTTCAAAATTTGTTAATTTTGCATCATATTCTGACTGAATTTATTTTAAATATTATATACCAATCAATTCAATATTACAGTAGTGTGAAGACTATTTATCGATTCTCCACATATTTCACATTCATTGGCATTGGAATTATTTGCCCCACACAATAAACATTGCCATTCATTGATTTCAGCTGATCATAAAATTAATATACATTAATTAAATAATTTCATTAAACATATATTTTAACCATTTCTTTGTATTTATTTAGTTACTAATTTTATTACCGGTTTCATCCGGGATAAATTGAAAACTCATTTATCATAATTCATTTTTTTCGGATAATGAAGATTTCACTAAATAACAATGTTGAGAAATCATTTGCCTTTGGAATTCCGACATACAGCTCTACATGCAAAAACTTGTCTGTCAAATCCAAAACTGTTATTTTGAGAGAAAAAAAAGGTTAAAGTGTAAAATAGCAGTTATATTAGTAGGATGAGTGTGCTCCATGACTCATCGTTTTACCTCTAGTAATGACTCATCAAGGTCATTCTATTTTTAGTAACAATGACAATGACATATATTTTATTAACATTTTGGATCTATTTTAGTAACATTTTTGATCCGATCATTGATCACATTTGGAACAAAGTCAATGACTCATCATTTTTTAAACAAAGACCATGACTCATAATTTTTTAGAACACAAAGACAATGACTCATCATCTATTTTTTAGAACAATGACTTCTTTTTTGGCAAAAGCAAAAAATTATTGTATCTGATAATATGTTGGTACATAATAATAATAATTATAAGAATAATATAAATAATAATAATAGTTGATTTCATAAAAACATACCAATTTCTTCATAGTCATTTTCTTCATAAAAATTGGTTTTATAATTCATAAATTGTTTTCATAGAAATTGGTTTCATAAAAAATTAAATCAAAAAATTGAATTTTAAAAAATTTAAATCATAATTAATTTACAAAAAAAATAATTACCTCTCAATCTTTTGAAAAATGAATTACAAAGCATCGAGTATATGTAACATCTAACCAATCAGAATACAGATTGGATAGAAAATATACTCGATGCTTTGTAATCTAGATATGACTCATCGATAATACAATAAAGCAAAATTAATCTGACAAGATACATCATGTAATTCCCTTTTGGATTATATGATGGTCTATTTAAAATTAGATGTATTTCTGTTGTCTGACTTTTTTCAGCAATTCCGAGCTAAGAGTATTGCTCATAATAGGCTTGAGCCTTTGAATTTCCTAGACATCCCAGTCTTTCTTGGAGTTCTGCTTTGTTAAGTTTTGATAAACCGATTGAGCTTCTCAACTACATGGAAATGTATAATTTCTTTGAAGGTGGGATTATAGGTTGAATAACTTTTGTGAATAAACATTTTGTTAGTAGTGATGAGAATACAGAGTTGTTGTATATTGACATCAACAAACTGTATGGATGGGCTTTATCACAAAAGCTTTCTGACGGTGGTTTTGAATGGGTGACTGATAACACTGCTTTAAAGAGATTATTAATTGAATGCACAACGGAAATTTAAATCAACTTGATTATGGCTATACTATAGAAGAAGATTTAAAAATACCGAAATATATCCATGACAAACTAGATGATTTTCCGGTAGCTCCTGGTAAGATGTGCCCACCTTTTTTTAAAGGGGAGAAGTTGCTACTTACCCATGATCCGAAAACACACTGTATTCTCCATTGGTGACTTCTCCAAATTTTTCTTCAGTTAGGTGTTGTTATTACCAAAGTACATAGGGCTATTAAGTATAAATAAAACACGGTCTTCAAGAAATACATAGATACCAACACACAACTACGAGCCGCATCCACAACACCGCTCGATAAAGACTATTACAAGTTGCTCAATAACAGTTTGTATGGAAAAACTGTTGAGAACTTGAAAAAACGTATCAACTTACGACTGTGTAATTCCGCACAAAAACTTATCACATATACCTCAAAACCGGTATTTAGGCAATCTACTAGGATAGACGATGATTTGATTTCGGTTTTCCTTAGGAAAGAGTCTGTATGTTTAGATAAGCCCAGCTACATCGGGCAAACTGTACTTGATCTTTCTAAACTGAGAATGTATCAGTTGCAGTATAATGAATTGCAAAAATATCGCGATGAGTTCAACTGTCAAATTAATATAGTAGCTAGTGACACAGACTCTTTCTTTTTGGAAATTAAACATTGTATACTTGACATTCTCTTACCTGCCATGATTCGTGACTCCTTGCTTGACACATCTAATTATAACCCACAACATACTTTATATACTAGAGCACTAGATTCCGTCATTGGAAAATTCAAAGACGAGAATAAAAGAATGAAATATAAGGAGTGGGTGTTTCTTCGTCCCAAGTGTTACAGCTTATTAGGTGATAAGGAAACTCTTAAAGCAAAATCTGTCACATTGAAAGATACTGGCTTAAATCACAATTCTTATCGTGATTGTTATTTTAACAATAAGTTTTACTCTGTGCCACAGTTCCGCATTGCATCCAAAAATCATCAATTGTACAGCATTCAAAACGTTAAGAGGGCGCTGACAAATAGAGATGACAAGCTGTATTGGAAATCGAAAAACAAGAGTTTGGCATATGGGCATCATCGGGTAGGGGACACTTTTATATATGATGACGACATAGACAATTTAGATGATCAATATGGACAAGGCACTAGCATCCAAGACCATAAATATAGAATACTGATGCAACATCATTTTGGTAATAATAATTATTATTATTATTACTATTATCCATCAATGAATCAAAGTTACAATCCAACATCATCAATTCAAAAGACAATAGAAATTTGTAAAAGAAAATACAATGTTATAATTTGAATATATTTTTTGTTGATCATTATTTTTCTAAGTATTATTATTTTTTTATAATTATTATTATTATTATTATTATTATTATTATTATTATTATTATTATTATTATTATTATTATTATTATTATTATTGGCATAAATATTATTAATTTTATTATTCACGTAAAGACATGTCACGTGTAAATTTAACAATGTCATATTTAGATTACAAAGCATCGAGTATATTTTCTATCCAATCGGTATTCTGATTGGTTAGATGTTACATACACTGGATGCTTTATAATTCATTTTTCAAAAGACCGAGAGGTAATTATTATTTTTGTAAATTAATTATGATTTAAATTTTTTATGATTAATTTTTTGATTTAATTTTTTAATTTTTAATGAAACAAATTTTGTTCAAACAAATTTTTATGAAACCAATTATTAATATTATCGGATACAATAATTTTTTGCTTTTTCCAAAAAGAAGTCATTGTTCTAAAAAATAGATGAGTCATTGTTTAAATGTCTTTCTGTTCTGAAAAAGGATGTTAAAAAATAGTGAGTCATTGGTTTTGTTCCAAAATGATGAGTTGTCGAATCAGTGATCGGATCAAAATGTTACTAAAAATAGATCCAAAAAGTTACTAAAAATATGTCTTTGTCACTAAAAATAGAATTACAATGATGAGTCATACCGATGATTCATCGGGGGTAAAACGATGAATCATGGAGAACACTTCATCCTACTTATATTTGAAATAGCAGCTACACCCGTTTCCACATGTTAAAAGTCTCTATAATGCATGTTGGTGTGTTCATCAATCGATGACTCACCATTTATGAGAATGTTTATTTCATTTTTTCATTTTCAATTCAATTTTATTTATGGTTTTAGAAGTAAGTTTTTTAAATTTAAGTATATTTTAAGGCTTGAATTTTGATTTCATATAATTATGAGATCATTATTCAAGCTCTTAAATATTACTTGTAATCAGCATTTATAATATATTTATAATACATTGATAATTAAATTTCAGGTGCTTTTTTAGGTATTTTATGATATGTTATGAATTTGGAATTATTTCAATAAAATGTAAGTTATATATATTTTTAATTAAAAAGAAATAAAATAATCACCAAACACATTTATTTTTTTAAGAAGTTTTTGTAATCTTCTTTCTCCAGCTCATTTTCAATAGCCTCTTTGACGATGTAGACGGATTTTGTCATTTTCTGAAATTCTATGGAAATATTATTTTTTTAAAATAAGTTATTAAAATTTACGATTTTCGAATTTTTTTCTTCAATTCCAAAGATGTCGGTGGAACTTGTTGAATATCTTCACACAAAGGCGTTTGACTAGAAATATCTGATATGCTGTAAAATATTTTAATTATTTGTAATTAAATAAAAAATTCTTACATTGTCAGATCTTCACCTTCGCAAAATGGAAATGTCTCCAAAGAAATATCTGAAAATCTAAAGAAATATTAACTTCAAAAATATTTTATAAATAGATCTTACGATGTTTTGTCGTCCATTTCTCAAAAACTCAAAGTTGAGTTGTCAGATTCAAAATCCAAATTTTTTTCAGCCATGAATTTTAATAATTTTAAATTAATGATATGTTAACAGTATGTTAATGACTCTCTACTTTCGGAACAAAAAAAGCTATATTAAATTTGCGTGTATTTTATATTATGTGTGCTGTGTTTGTATGTAAAATTATTTTTCTGTCACTTTCTCAATTCCTATAATAAAACTTTCTACATTCGGAACATTAAATTTTTGCACACAGGTAAGTTTGTGTGTTGCTATAATATAATTTTATCGTGTTTTTTTTTAGATTATAGAAACTCTTATATTGTGGAAACGGGTGTATA
>CAUHTR010003434.1:0-46404 GCA_959609185.1 Schmidtea polychroa
TTACGGCGCAAAAGTCACAAAAGTTAATCGTGCTGTAGAATTCAAACAAGTGGCTATTTTCAAAGGATATATTGATTACAATACCAAAATGAGAGCAGCTAGTACGGATTCGTTTCAGCGAGATTATTATAAGTTAAAGAACAACAGTACGGTAAAACTGTGGAAAACTTGAAGAAACGTATAAATTTGAGATTATGCAACAAAAGCAAAAGATTGATAACTTATTGTAGTCATCCTATGTTTCGTCGTAGCATCAAGATTGCGGATGATCTCATTGCTGTTATACATGATAAGGAAATGGTGTGTTTAGATAGACCAATGTATATTGGACAAACCGTACTTGATTTATCTAAACTTCGCATGTACCAGTTTCAATATAAAGAACTACAGAGTTATAGAGAAGAATTCAATTGTCAAATTAATATCGTAGCCGGTGACACAGATTCCTTCTTTTTAGAGTGTAAAAATGTTGATTTACGCTTACAACTATATCCAAAAATGATTGAAGATTGGCTCCTAGATACTTCAAATTATCCAGTGACTGATCCATTGTTCTCTGATAAAATTTATTCTGTAATCGGGAAAGTTAAGGATGAGAATAAAGGAAATCAATATAAAGAATGGGTGTTTCTTCGACCCAAGTGCTACTCACTCCAAGGCGATAAAAACACTCTAAAGCCAAAGGAATAAGTCTTACAAATTCTAATATCACCCATGAAGCCTATAAAAAAGTGTATACTGATGGTGGAACAGTGAGCATCCCACAAAAAAGAATAGGAAGTGTTAATCATCAGTTGTATACTTTCATGACAGAAAAACGAGCTCTCCAATGTTTGGATGATAAAAGGTATTGGTACAATTGTAATGAAAGTTATGCCAACGGTCACTATAAGATTCGTCAAATGCATATTGCAACTGCTAAGTCTAGAAATGAATGCAATCGAAACAAGCACTTTAACAATTAAATTTATGTGAATAATAAAATATATATTGTGAATTGTTTGACTTAGTTAATTAAAATGTGTTTTATCATTTAATTATTCATTTGTCCAATTAATTTAGATAATTAGTTTCAAGTAAGAAATATTATTTTTGTGTTTATTTTATTTATTTATTTATTTTTTCCGAAAAATTAATATCCGGTTTATCTAAAATTAACTCAGCGTTTTATTTTATAATAAATTAAATAATTTCTAATTAAAATTTTATTCAAATTGAAATATTATTGTTATAATTTACCTCTTGTTAGAATATAATGTAAATGTAAAATAAAAACATAATAATTAAGAAAATTAAAAAGAAAAAAAAAATAAAAAAAAAAATAAAATAAAATAAAAATAAATAAATAAATGAATAAATAGAAGTAATTAAATAAAAATAAATTTAAAAAATAAATAAATTAATGTAAAAAAAAAATAATAATAATAATATTAATTAAATGTAATAAATTAAAATAAAACATAATAAAATAATAAATTAATTAAATGTAATAAATTAAAATAAAACATAATAAATAATTAATTATTAAATTAAAAAGAAAAAATAATTAAAAAGAAGTAATAAATTAAATGTTAATTTAAAAAATAAATGATTCGATTGGTTTATATTTGATCTTGATATTCCATGACCTTGAAAGTGCGCTGGAGTCCTTACTATTCACTACTTATTATTAGAAATATTATTATTATTATCATTATTATTATTATTATTATTATTATTATTATTATTATTATTATTATTATTATTATTATTATTATTATTATTATTATTATTATTATTATTATTATTATTATTATTATTATTATTATTATATTATTATTATTATTATTATTATTATTATCATTATCATTATTATTATTATTATTATTATTATTATTATTATTATTATTATTATTATTATTATTATTATTATTATTATTATTATTATTATTATTATTATTATTATTATTATTTATAATACAAATGAATTCTGAGTAAAATATGGATGTTACTGAAAGTTTATTCAAATCATAACATTTTCATTTTTTTATTCATCTGTTTTCACGCTTGCCCCGCCTTCTATAGCTACACGTAGATTTACATGATTGAAATGTTTTCTTCGGAGATGTTCAAATCTGGTTACTTGTACACATAATTCATTAAAATATATTGCAAGTTTTCGCAATTTCTCTTTATCACTTTCTAAACCTAACAAATCTCTAACACATTCGAGAACGCAATTCAATACATGCTTGACACTTTTAAATACTTTAAGTGGTACTGCACATTCCAATGTATCTAAGACACCACAAACTAGTTTATCTAACTGTAAAACATTTAGCAGTCCTCCTTCACCGCCGAGAAGCCCTCCTAAAAGACTTCCGTGTCCTCCAAGAAGTCCTCCTAAAAGGCCGCCTTTTCCACCTCCGAGAAGTCCTCCTAAAAGGCCACCTTTTTCACCTCCGAGAAGTCCACCGACAATACCTTTGGGTCCAAGAACTCCATCAAGAAGACCTCCATTAGCTCCACCAAGTAATCCTGCTATCAGTGCATTAGCATAGAAACATGATACAACTGACAATATCGCTAAAGTGAAAGTAATATTCATAATTGTTTGATAAATGAATTAAGATTACCAATGTTTATATAGGAGTTATTTAACGAATTTGTCGTCAGAATGGAGCTCTCGACCAATAATTAATAGAATGGAGAACTTGTGAATTGTCTGTCAATTATGAATCCTTTTAGACAGATCTCAATTGGAATATTGTCGACCTGAGTGAACCGGAGGTCTGATTTGATCACTACTCACAGTACGTGAGAGTTAAATTTTTAAAAGATTTTTCTCAATATTTTGTTTTAATGTTGTGAAATTTTCGAAACTGCAAAATAGTAATTCGATAGCCATTCGTGTTGAAGGTCTGAATTTATTATTATAATTATGAAATATAATTTTTATTTTTCATGGTGCACAACTTTTCATTTATTAATTATAAATAAAAACTCGCCGAATTTTATTTCTCATTATGAATGCATTTATTTTTAAACAATTTATTCAACGAACAAATGAATAATTTATCATATGGTAAAGGTTTCTATAAAATATAATTGTCATTGTTATTGAGAGCTTGGAATAAAGACTTTTGAATGGATCAGTATGAAAAGGTTGAGAATATTATTTCAACGCAAAATATGGTTCAAGAACTGTTTATTGAAGGCCTATTCCTCAATGGTTTTGTGACATTTTACAGTTGTATCATGACCAAGATATATATATAGCGATGTTAAGTATTTAAAGTTTCGATTTGGATAAATGAATGTTTGTGTAACAGTTCTAACCATTTTCTGCACTTTCCTTAAATGATTTTGATGTTTTTACTATTTTTGGTCTTTACGGTGTCTTCACAATTTTGTGTTTTGTGAAATTGTTTGTCACCAATAAACAAGACCTCCGATGATAATATTTGAAGCCCAAAGCCATACCCATTTATGACAGAAAATATGAAAATTATAATAAAATCATCAAAGATAAAAATATAAATGTTTGATTTTTTTAATAGTGGCGATTTCATTAATAAAAGATGAACGTTGGGATTCTTAGAAATTTATATTTTAACATATCAGTATGTAAATTTTATTGTGGAAATTAAAACAAAGTCAACTGTCATGTGAAGTCACGCATGAACTGTGAAATAAGTTTCAATTTACACTTATATAACAATGAAGAGGCAATAAAAATGTACATAATTGAATAATAATTGACATGTATTCAATGAAGTGTGACCATTGTGAACTGCTTTCCTACAGCATGGCGACATCTGAGGAGTATAAATACTGATATTCTATTGTAATGAAATTATCAAATAATAATGAAATTTGCTTTTGGTTTCGCAATATTCTCTCTAGTATCGTGTTTTTACGTTGATGCTTTGCTTGGAGGTATTTTAGGAGGACTTGGAGGTAGTGGAGGAGGTAATGTACATCAAGGAGGTGACGATGCTACTGCACAATTGGGATTCGATCTTTCAAGGTTCTGTGCTGGTGACGCCGGTGCCATTATAGGTTTAGCAAGACGAGGAAGTAGAGGACTTTTGGGACTCGATAGACTTCTTTCTGGATTACCATTGAACCATTTACTTCATGGAGTTTTGAACGCTATTGATGGAATCGTGCCACTTAACTGTGTGCTAAATGTCAAACGCATTTTAAAAAAAATAACCAAAATTGTACAATGTATATTAGGAGTGGAAAGCAACCCTGCCAAGTTACGAAAAAATGGCCAGATTGATGTATGAATTACAACAAAAAGGTCATAGATTTTCCCAACTTCAACGAATATATTTCAAAGATGTAGATTTTACAGCCAAGGTTGAAGCTTCTGATTAAATTTGAATAAATTTGTTTGAATTTTCAATAAAAATTAATAATCATTTTTGAATTTTATTGTAATTTAATTAATGAAATAAATAATAATAATAATAATAATAATAATAATAATAAATTAAATAATATTTATTATATTATGAATAAATGAATAATAATATAAAAATTATAAAAATAAATAATGATAGTAATAAATATCAAAAATAAATAATAATAATAATAATAATAATAATAATAATAATGATAATAATAATAATAATAATAATAATAATAATAATAAATAATAATAATAATAATAATAATAATAATAATAATAATAATAATAATAATAATAATAATAATAATAATAATAATAATAATAAAAATAATAATAATAATAATAATAAAAATAATATTAAATCGCCTTCAAATTCAATGTTCATATTTGTGCAATTATTAAACTCGAACATAAATCTATAATTTAAAATTTATCAATATTTGATCAATTAAAAAGATTTTTCGATTTTAAATAAGCAAAAGTACAAAATATAAATGTTATATAAAATAAATCCTTCAACTATTATAATATAAAAACTGGATCACAGAATATATATTTAAATCTTTATTGAACAATATGATTTCATGTCAATATATCAGTGAAATTCCTCTAAAATCTGAAACCTTATCGAATTATTTTCTATATAGTCCGGCTACAATTAATAAAAATAAATTTTAACATAATAATAATAATAATAATAATAATAATAATAATAATAATATAATAATAATAATAATAATAATAATAATAATAATAATAATAGTAATAATAATAATAATAATAATAATAATAATAATAATAATAATAATAATAATAATAATAATAATATAATAATAATAATAATAATAATAATAATAATAATAATAATAATAATAATAATAATAATAATAATAATAATAATAATAATAATAATAATAATAATAATAATAATAATAATAATAATAATAATAGTAATAATAATAATAGTAATAATAATAATATTAATAATAATAATATAAAAGCTGATATAAGTTAGCTCATAAATATATAACCTCTTCATGAAATATTTCATATATCGTTCGTCGTCTAGCAATATTGAATAGAATTAGAATAATAATAATAAAATGCACCTCGAAGAATTTAGTTGTAATTAGTAGTCTTTTAAGTTTTAAAGTCATTTTCTTATTTTGTCAAGACTCTGTTAAGCTTTTGCTCTTTCATGTACTATTTTATCCTTCGATAATTATTACTCTTAGATATTTTGCCATTTTCCTCTCTATCAAATTTTCATAAATTCCCTCAAATATTTCCCAAAATTCACTCTCAAGCAAGCTGTATGTGGAAATATCACGAGTGAAAGATCTCTCAACATTGTTCATGATTGCTAATGATCACCAACAGATTAAAAATATTGTATATAGCCAAGGTATTGGAATAAATTTGTAATCACAGGATGAATAAGATTAATTATAATCAATAAGAAATGATTATAAAAACTTTTTTGAATTGTCACCACTGATTGACATTGTATTTATTAAAATACTTGACTGAATCAGTAAATATATCTAGGTTTTTTGATATCTTTACTGATCCATATTCAAGTTTTTTTATAAATACAATAAGAAATGAGTTTGAATCTATCCTCGGTGAAGCAAAATAATAAAGCTTTTATATATACGCTATTTTTATTAAGTATTATTATCAATAAATTTTTTCTTCTGAAATTTGTTGATATAAAAAAATGTTTTCATCATTGATGTTCTCACGTAAAAAATGGATCATAATTACGTGGCATGGAAATACTCATCCAACCATTCACTATTGGACTGAAGTGAGATTGTAAGGTAATTTTATTAGGATAAATGCTACAGTTCTTTGGTTAACAAAAACGTTTAAATGAGAAGTTGATACATCAATCTGGACCGTACGAAGGTTTTTTGACGCCAAGTCCTAAAAAAATAATAACGCTTCAAGACATACAAAAATAATAAACACGTGATGTCTGACGTTCTATTGGTTGTGATAGGTTTATTTTTAGTAGTCTAAGCGCTGAACCTTCGTTGTCTCTTAAGATTTTATCCTCTTTGGTGTGTTGGTAGTTAATATACAAACCAATGTCAAACGATAGCGAATCATAAAGAAAAATATTTGCCATCTATCGAATAAGCGGAGATGCACGACTAATGGAAGAACCATAGATTGAAATTTTTACCATAACCGCATCCAACTTCCTTGAGAGCATTTCATACGGCAGTTTTTAGGATTATTTTCATAAATTGTTTCAATGTTTTCATATTCCTAATATCAATTACTGCCAGTTTATTTAAATATTGCCAACATATTCCTCATAATCTTTTCTGCCGTTAAATTTTTCAATTCCAATTCTTGCAAATTTATTCCAACCAAAGTTACTCATTCAAATTTCCCCAAAACTAATTCGTTAATGGAGAGTATAATAACAATTTGAATTAAAGCTTTTTTAAAGCTAATTTAAATAAGTAAATACTTTCGGTGGAAAATTATTAATTTTTTATTAAAAAATGTTTATATTATGCTATATAAAGTAAGTGGAGACAACCACCTTAGCAAGAGACAAATTATTTTTACTAATATCAATTCTGCTTAAAAAAGTAAAAATTTTCAATCCACCAAATATATACATATATATATCACTATAAATCACCATGGTTATATTTCACTTGATAAAGGCAGTGCTGAAAATTCGTATATATCAAAAAAACAATGATATATTTACTGATTCATCGTCAAGCTTTTCAATAAATCAAATGTCACTTGAAAAGAAATCAGTGGTGAAATTTTAAAAAAAGTTCTTATAAGTTCTTATAATGTGCGATATTAACTCTGACTCCTATTCCCATTTAATCAATAATCAAAACATGACAATATTGAAACACAAAGTTGTTGAGAAATGTTTATATTTTCCACGAAATTTCCTATAAAAATCGCTCCGATCAGACAAGGTAATCTTTATTTATCAAATTTTGATTACTTATTTCTCAACTAATGAACTTTTGTTTTCTAGATCATTATCAATATCAACCCAAATAGCAGTAAATTATTATTTAATTAATTAACCTATATTTTTAAATTCCCAGCCCTTAGAGCACCCAAATCAATTTAATTTATTATATTAATTTCTGTCATTTCATTTGTCACCGTTTTCCACTTTTCTCCCGAAAAATATTGATTTTTATATTTGCAATTTTAATAATTAATTTTTAATTATTTTAGTACATTTTAGTATAACCACCAAGAAGTTCTTTAAAAGAGTAACTAATAAAGCCGTAACAATAACTTAAATATAAACTTATCTGTTCATTTTGTTTATATATCAAATAGAATCAGTCACCTTGTTTTATGCTAACTTTATTACTTATTAAAACATCGGCTTGAAGTGGAGTCATTTTAACATACAGGGCTTCAGGGTCTTTCTGTGATTATCAATAAAATGTTGCTGTATGTTTCATCAAACAAACCATAAACGCAGAATAGAGTAAGTTGCCCATAGCTTCTCGAACATTTTCATCAATTATCGGGTATGATTGACAGAAAACCTGAGAAGGAAAATTAAAAATTTACTCTAAGAATTTAAGGTTAGGGGTTAGGAGAAAATCAAGCTAATTAATTAATTTAATTACATGTAAACTGAGACTGGCTTGACGTTGGCTGTCAGCGTATTCTACGTTCCCCATAGCGTAGAGTAAATTGTGAACCACGTCTGCCTGAGTATAGGAAAAAGATTTAAATATTTTAAAGATATCAAAAATAATCCAATTTAAAATGGTCATAAAATTTCTAGGATAGATTAATAATTTGTCGAAGAAATTAATTTTTGTTTATGTTTCCCCTCAAAAATGAAAAATGCATGAACAATTCAAATTGAGCTTTCAAATTTAAGTTTAAACTCAATTTATTACATTGTAAAATAAAGTTTTTATAACCCACCTAACCATTAAATGGATGGGGAAAGTATTGATAATATAAATCTTTTTAAGTTTTACAGATTTTTTATTACATTTAAGAAATATAAATCCTGTTTCAAAATTTAAAAAGTATTTTATTTAATAAAAAAGATCAGCCAATCGATATATGAATATTTCTTTTAAATTTTTAACTGGAAAATTATTAAATTGATTATTAAATAATAAAATTGATTAAATTAATAAAACATTATTGCTGTAAACTATAAAAATAACTATGGAAAAACGGTATCTATTTAAAAGAGTCAAATTAATGAATTAATAAACCACTTACATATTATTCGTATTAACAATCAACAAATAGCAAAGTAACTTTTAATTGAGTGTATTTTTCAAACCTGTTAAATTTGTTTCAGGCATCAATAATATACGAAACGTAATTAAAATAATTATTTTCTTGTAAATCCATTGAAAAATAAGAAATGATCTCTAAAGACACTAAGATTATTATTTCATATTTATTAAATCTGATAGCTAGAAATACCACAACGTAATATATATATATATATATATATATATATATTATATATATATATATATATATATATATATATATATATATATATATATATATATATATATATATATATATATATATATATATATATATGGAAGATGCAATCAACTTGACTAATGTTTGTGGAGTAACATCAGATGTCTTTGTATTTTGATTTACCTTCCCGTGTGCAATCAGATACGTGGCTGCAATATTTTTTAAATCACTACACGGCACAAATTAGACATCTATGTCATTTTATAAAACTTTTCTTTAGAAAACAGAAAAAAATGTATTAATATAAGTATATATTATTATGTGTAGTATTTATACTTAAAAATAAAATGTAATATATCATAATATGTATTATAAACACAGTATTTTCTTATTATTTGTTTTATAGTCTTAAAATAGAATATATTGGATGCATAAATTCATCTAGGAGCGCCGAAACAATCTTTCATCAGGACGCAGGACTGTCCAATAAAATATCAACTATAATCGAATAAAAATATTAGAATTTCTGAAGAAATAAATTTTTAAATGAGAAGTATAAAGTAAAAATCTTATTGTAGAGTGCATTTCATTAATGATGTTTTAGAATGCGAATTGATAATGTTAATGAATGCAAACAGTCCAATAAAGATGTTAATGAACAATATGTGTAGTACCACTTCGTTTTGAGAGACTGCCCATTATCTCTGTACACGAGTTCGAGAGCATGTCCGATTGAGTAGAAGCAGTAATATATTAAACTATAAACTTCCCATTTTAAATGTTATTTTTATTATTTGAAATGTTAAATATTATTTTTGAAGAATTTGAAAAGTATTAGTAACGTATCAATTTGAGATGCCGTGGTGATAAAATCACTCAAAATCAACATACAAAATGCATTTACCATTGTGAATTTGGAGTTTAATAAATTTTATTTGTATTCCGCATATATAATTAGGCAATTACTAAACCAATTAATCGTTTTTATTAAATTTGTTTAATGTCTGATGATAACAGCTGAGTTGTCGAAATATATTGAAAAAATATATTGTAAAAATTATATAATTTTATCTAAACAAGATCTATGAAGTAATGTGCAAATATTTTATAATGATGTTATTGAATGCAAATAGTTCATTAATGATGTTATTGAATGCAAATAGTTCATTAATGATGTTATTGAATGCAAATAGTTCATTAATGATGTTATTGAATGCAAATAGTTAATTAATGATGTTATTGAATGCAAATAGTTCATTAATGATGTTATTGAATGCAAATAGTTCATTAATGATGTTATTGAATGCAAATAGATTAATAAAGATGTTAATCAATGCAAATAGTTCAATAAATATAAATAGTAAATTGTTCATGTTAATGAATGCAATAACATTAATGATGTATTTTATCATCAAAACATAATAAATAATACATTCCCAGTAGTTTAAAAAACCTTTAGATACTAGTTTAAAATTATATTGGTTCTGTTATAGTTTTAACTTTTTCTGAGGTTTTAGCAATTTCACAAAAAATACATTCCAAAGAATATTACTAGTGCCGATATTAAACTTATTTCAATCTCTTTTACAGTTTGTGATATGTTTAATAATAAATCTGACACCATTTGGCCTTAATTTCGGACCTCGTATATTGTTTTACTTGCAATAGTCCCGATTGAGTAGAAGAAATAAAAATATAAATTTCCCATTTGAAAACATATTACTAACGTATCAATTTGAGAGGCCTTGATGATAAAATCATTTAACTCGAAATCAACATACAGAATCCATTTACCATAGTGAATTTTGAGTGTGTAATAAATTTTATTTGTATTCCGCATATATAATTATGTAATTACTAATAAACCTATTAGTCTAATAGTTTTTATTAAATTTGTTTAATGTCTGATGATAACAGCTGAGTTGTTGAAATATATTGCAAAATATATTGTAAAATATGTTATTATTTTTATCTAAATAGATATATGAAGCAATTTGCTAGTAAATGATAAACAATGATTTAAAACAAACAATTTAATGAAAGATTAAAACAAACCTGTATCAATTTGTCTGCCAGATCAATGTCCCGGTTCATTAGAATTCTATTAGAATTCAATTCAATTTTTAGCCAACTTACTATATATTTTTACCTAATACATTTGGCAGCGGTAGATTGCTGAATAAATACCGGTAAAGGCGGTTTCGATGAACCGGTTTCTTCCATAAATATCACTTGTGGATTTATTTCCTTGCTTGGTTTCAGAAGCATAACAAGACCACGAAGAATATCATCCCGAATTTCATAATTCATCAGATCACAAATTAGTTCTATCGCTATTGGTAATTAAAAGTTAGGATTAAAATACCTATAATCTGCAATTCTGGATTATAATAATAGAAAATCCAAGTGACTTGCTATATAAGATCCCAAGAAGAAAAAAAGTGGTCAATTGTAGTTTTCCAAAATATAACACATTTATTTTGTTTTATCAAATTGAAACATAACATAATTCCAACAAGTTCTACAGGGTTAATAATATTTGATATAATTAATATTTCATAAAACAAAATTAATTTTTCAATTATTATAGATTAGATGAATTATAATATAAAATGACTGCATTGAAACTATAAATGGTCACATGATATAATATATTATTTATTTTTCCAATATCATAGTATTTTTACATTTATCTATATTTATATTAGAAATATTAACAATTTTTAATAGATATTGGAAATTCAATATTTTAATACAGGCGAACCCGCTTAATATTATGCTTACGGTTCCATAAAAAAATCATGATATTAAGCGGGTCGTGATAATAACCGAAATTCGCTAATATCACATACGTAACATTAACCGAAAACTCGGTTATTATCATTATTCATAACAATAACCGAAATTTTATTTCAATAGAGAATTTATTTATGTATTTATTTATGAAAAAAAGACATTATATTGACTACTTAGTAATAATTTAATTATTTTTAATATACATCCAATATATTGACTAGTAATAATTCATTTATTTATACATATAAATATATACGCTCGCAAATTTATTTGAACCATTTTTCTAATGTTAATTGACGTGTTTTGGTTGCATTTTTTAATATAGTGTGCTTAACTATATTATCCAACGTATTTAAACAGTCCCAAGCTGCAACATTGTTATTTGTTAAAAACATTTGTATAATTTTAAAAGATTCTAAAGCAATATTGTTGGTTATAGTTGTTGCAGTTGATTCTGTTTCATCGTCGCTATCATCACTTGCCACATTATTATTTTCATTTTGCTTTTTTTGTTCCACGATGGATTCCACAATCATTTGATCATCAATGGTTCTGAACATTGTTCATTGATATCCATATCCAAATATTCATTAAAATCAAAATCCAGTTCATTTATATACAAAGCAAGTTCGTCACTTTCAATTAAATCTGGAGCATTATTGCAAAATTTTGCCTTTTTGAAACAATGGTGTACAGTTATGCTGGTAACGTTGTTCCATGCTTCTTTTATTAAAAGTACCACATTAGGTTTTTTTTACTATTTGCCCAGCTTGTATTTGATTAGTGGAAGATTCAATTGCTACTAGTAATTTCAATACAAGTAATCGACGATAATGGAACTTAAAATTGCGGATAATGCCCTGATCACACGGTTGAGCTAGTGATGTTACATTGGGTGGGAGGAAAATTAATTTGATGTTATTAAATTTTAACTTCCGACTTTGAGAATACAGTTCTTTATCCCATTGACGTAGCCATTCTTCGAATATAGAGGACGTCATCCAGGCATTAAAATTATTTNCTTCCGACTTTGAGAATACAGTTCTTTATCCCATTGACGTAGCCATTCTTCGAATATAGAGGACGTCATCCAGGCATTTAAATTATTTTTATAGTTTACAGGTAACTGTCTAACACCTCAAAAGCAACGCGGTGTTTTCGATTTGCCAATTACTAAAACTGGTTGCTTTTCACCATCTATACTGCCACAAAGTAAAATAGTAACTCTTTCTTTTAATACTTTACTCCCAGAAAGTTCAGTTGCCTTAATGACATGTGAACCATTCGGCATTGCATGCCACAAAAGGCTAGTTTCGTCGGTGTTGAAAATATCTTTTGGTTGATAGCGGCGGAATACATCGACCAAGGTTGTAGATAACCATTCTTCTTCATCAACTTTTTCCCCATGTGCTCTTTTATATACGATTCCAAATCTTTTCTTCCATCTATCTAACCATCCATTAGTGGCCACAAAATTTATGACGGATAGATCTCTAGCAAATGCTTCAGCTTTGACACACAGTATTTCACCGCTGATGTTAATATTGGAGGCTAAAGCACCCACAAACCATTTATACAATGCTTTATCTACATCTTCAGCTCTGCTATGCCGTTTTCTTTTTATATTGCTGTTTAAGTTTACAACATCAGATTATGCACTTTTGTTTTTATAAATTTTGCTCACTGTTGATGCATCAATGTTGAATTTCTTAGCAACAGCTGCATACGTTTGTTTTGGTGGTCCATCACAAGCTGCTATAATATCCAATTTTTGTTTTACAGTTAATTCTGTTCGTTTACGCTCTGTCATTTTTGATTTAGTCCTTGTAAGAAATTATAAATTACATACATGTGTATTAAAACAACAATCACTTTAATCTCAAAAAAATTAAGAAAACTTATTAAAATTTAGCTCTGTTTAATATCAAAACCCTGTAGATTTTGGTTGCTTCCAATAAATATATGTATTATAATTTAAAATTATCAAGTATCAGTTTTAAATTTTTTAAACTTCTTTTGTGTGAACTTTGATAAAAAGATTATAAAAAAATTCATAAAAAATCATCATATTAAGCGAATTTGAAATATCAAAATCAAAAAATATTCATGATAATAAGCGGGAAATGGATATTATGCAAGATGATATTAACCGAGTAAAAATGTTTTGATTTAATAGTGGTGGCAAGTGGATTTGGAGTTTTAGTGATATTAAACGGGTCGTGATAATAACCGAGGTGATATTAAACGGGTTCACCTGTAATAGACTTTTTAAAAGTTATTAACTATTTTTAACTTTGCAGAAATATAAAATAATACTTAATACTTGTCCTAAGATGGAAAGTTGATTTTTTTAAATGTTAGGAAATACATGGCAAATTTTAAATTCCTATTGAATAATGCACAATTTATCCTATTTCAACCAATATTTCTTTTAAAACTCTTGAATATATAGTGGTATGTAAATTCCCAAAAAATTCTATTAATTATAAATAATTAAATTTTTAAAATCCAAATTAAACTTTAATTAATTCCGAAATTCTTTTGAAATATTTCACTATTATGGTTAAATTTTCATGTAAATTCATGTAATTTCATGTAAATTTCATAGGTTTTAACGCCTTCTCGCTTTTTATTTCTAATTTGAGGCAATTATGGAAACTTTTTACCAACTTTTTAGTATTGAAAAAATATTGAAAATTGTTATTTTGAATCCTTCAAAAAATGATTCATCTCAGATGTCGGATGCTTCTTTTTACGAGATAAAAAGTAGATTCTGTATTATAACAACGACAACTGAAAAAATCAAAGTAGTTTTTACATTTTTCAAGTATCATATAAGTATTGCAATAATGACATTTCATTTCCTTTTTAACTAAATCAATTTCCATTAATAGTTTCATATTTAATTAATTATTTTAATTTAAATGTCATTTAAATATCATTGATCCAAACTCTTATAGTGTGTTAAATATTGAAAAGTTAATTTATTTATTAGAATTCTTACAGAAATCACAGAAACGATAACTAAATTTGAAAAGTGTTTAAGTACTTTTTATTATTTTAAACCATTTGGTTTCTAAAATTTGCCTATTTATCAAAAATTTTAATTTTATTAAAAAATAATTTTTAAAATAATTTTATTAAAAATAAAATACTGGTTTAATTTGGACAAATTTTGGATAATTAAATATTAAAACATCGATTTTCGGATAACATTGAAATACAAATATCATGTCGATTAAATATATAATTTATTGTAAAATGTTAAATTTTCTATATCGATTAATTACAGAGTAGTTTGTACATCATGTTAATGAATCACAGACAGGTGAGGAGACCTGTAAATCTTATATGTTATACACCCGTTTGCAGTGAACAAACGCATCTATAATGTAAAAATAAAACCATTACGTGTATATTATATAAACATACAAACTTACCTGTGTGTTGATTTTTAGCGTTGCAATGAATAAACGTAATTAATATACTCAGTGAGAAAGTGGTAGAAAAAATAAACTGATACACACAAACATAACACATAGTAAAAAATGCATGCAAATTTTCGATTTGTAGAATCGTTGTAATGAATAAACGCACTATAATAAATCATTTACAGACATTTTTAGAAATATTTTGAAAAAAATGACCGATAAAATTTTGACAAAAATTCCGAAAACTCAACTTTGAGTTGTATAGATAATAAAGACATTATATCGAAATAATTCCAAAAAACTTCATAAAATTTCATAAAAATCCTAAAAACCCTGAAATTTAATTATACATAATAAAAAATGTTGATAAAAAGTAATATTTAAGAGCTATATATCTATATGGATCAAAATTCAAGTCTTAAAATTTACTTTAAATAAAAAAATTTACTTGAAAGCCATTTCTAAAATGGCTAAATACAAATAGTTAAAATAGCTATTTAAAATAGCTAAATAAGTAGTTAAACTGAATGCATGTAGTTAAATTAACCAAATGCATTCCAAAAAAATTCCATCATAAATAA
Source organism: Schmidtea polychroa (assembly GCA_959609185.1). Taxonomy (NCBI): domain Eukaryota; kingdom Metazoa; phylum Platyhelminthes; order Tricladida; family Dugesiidae; genus Schmidtea; species Schmidtea polychroa. The sequence goes on from CAUHTR010003434.1 coordinate 15,681, forward strand.
TGACGCATCTATAATTGGTTGTACATACCAACCGATATTATAGATGCGTTTATTCAGTGCAAACGGGTGTAAAAAAATCATTAAGTTTATATTATATAAACACACAAACTTCCCTGTGTGTTGATTTTGAGCGTTGCAATGAATAAAGCATTTAATATAGATTCTATATTATAGAAAATGGGAAAGTGGTAGAAAAAATAAACTGACAAACACAAAAACAACACATAGTAAAAAATGCATGCAAAATTTAGATATGTAGAATCGTTTTAATGAATAAACGCACTATAATAAATCATTACAGAAATGTTTAGAAAAAAAATGATTTTTGACGAAAATTCTAAAAACTCAACTTTGACATAATTTCTTAAGATTCATCTTCAATTTTTAATAAATTTAATAGATTTTTAGTATTACACATTGTCCTGAAATTTCTTTATCAAATTTGCCACCCGATGTTGATGTTGAGAAAAAACTAGAATGTTATTAATTTTATTAACCTAAATTTAAAAATTAATATGTCCCTCGAAAGAATACTTGATTTAGTCAATGAGGCTCTGGAAGATGATCTTAAAAAAGATGATTATAAAAATTTGCAAAACTATTTTGAACACTTTACTGTTCCTTCGCTAAATGTTGTAAAAATAGATTTCTTTGGAGATTAATAAATTATATTTGTCAATTAATTAATTTAAAAATAATAGAACTCACGTATCGAAATAAATCCAAATTTTTATTAATAAATATCTAAAAATCCGTTTAAAATTAATTATAAATAATTTATAATAGAAAATGTTGAGCTAAAGCAATATTTAAGAGCTTGAAAAATGATCTCATATCTATATGGATAAAAATCCAAGTCTTAAAGTTTACTTTAAATTTAAAAACTTACAAATAACTAATTACTATTTACAAATGATGCGTCATCTATAATTGGTTGCACACACCAACCTATGTTATAGATGCGTTTATTCATTGCAAATGGGTGTATGTTATAACATCTATATTTTACTACTATGGCCTTTACATTTTCATGTTTAGAATTATACGCCAATAAATTATTTAGTGTCTATAAGGAGAAAGTCTTTTTTCGTTGGACTTCAATCGTTTATTTTAGATAGACTTTAAGAGATTTTAAATTAAATTTCAAATTATAACATAACAATTTAAAAGATATTCGACAATTTACTTGCAGACTGAACTTCCAGATGCAAAGACTCTAAGAGACAGATTATTCTCTCTATTAGAGCACGATGAGCAACCTTAACAATTGGCTGTAAAAGAATTTTAAAATCAAGAAGTGATTTGTTTGATTTTTCACCTGAATTGTGCGGATAGTTTGAATAGCCAATTGTTGAGCTTTCGGAGAATTACATGGAAGAACTCCAATTAATCCTTTATAGACTTGATTTAAATATCTTGGATTACCATCCGCTAGAATCTCCAACAAAGCTCGACAGGTCAGTTGGGTTTCTTCTGATTTCGACTTAGCCATGCATTCGGCAATTGCGCGAATGCCTAAAATTGTAATTGTTGAATGGCTGTTGTAATCATTCAATAAAAATGTAGCTACCATAACTTTCGCAAATGACTTCTTTGTATTTAGTTCCAGAATTTGCTACACAAGTTAGAACTTTAACTGCCCATTCTTTGTCTATTTCCTTAGAATGGTGCAAAATGCAAATTTCTAACAGGCATAGAATACCTCCGTGTTCAAAAAATTCTGATAAAAAATTCTGACTATGGGAAGGGGAAAGTTATCAAACTGTAATTAATATAAAACGAAATAATTTACCTGCTTGATGCATTTAGAAATATATACAAGGTTTTGAGTTGTTCAGTAAGACATGTACCGGTCATGTATCTGAACCGTTAAATGGGGGGTTAACTTTCATAATTTTTAAAGTTAATAATATATAAAAATCATAGTTAAAAGCTAAAGAAAAACTAAGATGAGAATGCTAGTTTAAACAATACTGGACAGTTCTGGAAAAGATAATGTTATTGAATATTTAGGGTATAGTCGATTGTCATTTTCCCGCCGATTCCGAATACGATCCGGATAGATCCAGTTAAACATAGTCACATAAATTTATATTTTAATATTAATTGTAGATATTTTCTTTGTTTATGAATATTAATACATCTGAGTATTAATATCCATCGTCTCGCGAGAAATGGAGAAATGGATATCTTGTTAATGTCAGGTATTTGTTATTTTTTAATACAGATATTTTTATATTTCATTTTAATTGTTAAAAACATGTTCTGTTTGTTATTTGGATTGGTCTTGTCGCGTTGGTGCCGATATCAATTAATCAGTTTGGTCAAAATCCGGCAGAAACCGATATCAGGATCAAAAGTCGGTTATTGAATATAAGGTCTCATGTTATGTAGAAACATGAAGTTGATTATTGTATAGTGAGAAAACAACTTCTACCAATTACAAACCATTTCAAAAATTATCTCTAGATGAAATTTACACTCCTATGGATAATAAACCTAATAACCTTTATGATGAGAGCAAAAACTTATTACTTCACAGTTTCAGACGTGGGTCAATTATTTACACAGCTAGGAAAGGAAAAATGCATTGAAACATAGTCTAATGCCAGAAAATCGAATGGCAAAGTAATTCGATGAAATTAAAAATATAATAAAAAGCGTAAAATGGGATTAGAAAAGCAAACTAAAGTTTGTAGAGTAATTTTGACAGAAGATAATAAAAGATGGATACCTTATGACCCAAAACATAATTCAAGCATACCATAAGTCATGTTGGATCTATGAATTTTGTAATTATGAATCGTATAACTTTGCTACGTATATATGTGGAAATAAGAGCAGAATAATGCAAGATGAAGTGTAAAATTGCCAAAAACGAAAAATTACAACTCATCTGAAGGAATAAATGTGACTATATATATTCACTTTAGTGGATCACGAAGACAAACTTTAATATAATATGAAATATATTTTGAATTAATGTACTCTAAAACTCGAAATAATCCCCCATGGGGGGGGGGGTATTTTTTGTAAAGAATATTTTCAAACTCATACTCAAACTTCAACTTTTTATCTCCTCCTTGAAGTATAAACTTATTTTGATCTGATTGCTGAATTTCACTTTCTTCAGTGATCCATTCTCTCAGCGTATGTCTATCAATACCAAATCTTATAGCTATTTCTGAGATGTTTCCATTAAGTCGATAACTAGCAATTGCATTTATGTTATGCTTGTTTTTATATTTCTTATTTGTCATAAAGGGAAGGGATATTTGAATTTTAATAATATTAAAATCAAAGCAAAAAATGGGATAGTTCTGCAATTTAAAAAATATATGAACTTTTTAATATTTATTCAAATAACGATAATTTCCGGTGGGGAAGTATTTTTTCAGATTTTCAGGTTTATTCAAGTTTTAGAGCATATATATACATTAAATTCTATGAAATCACAAATTGAGATGATGTTTCTATTACTTTTATTCTAGCAAAATTCTATGCAACAAAAATTAATGATTTGAAGTCAAATTTAAAACACATGGAATATCATAAAAACACAAAAAAAAGATAAAAGGTGACAAAAAAATTAAAAATGATACAAATTGAAAATATTATTTTTGTAATTTTTAAACTTTATTTAAAATATAAAATAAGATTTTTTGTTTCTATTATCGTAAAAAATTTAAATTTGTCAATAAACACTTGAAAAAGGCTGTGACGAAAATTCGTGTCAAATGTAAAACAGAATAACGAGGAGTGAAAATTGGAAATGAAAATAGATTCCACTCAAAGTAACTGGCTTACGGAGACGAATATGATGTGCTATTATTTCAACGGATTAGCCATCGAAAGAACCAAATCACCACATTCCTGAAGTAAATTCCCCGATTTAATTCCAAATGCTTTATTTGTTAAAAGAAATCGGTACATCAGTTGAATATTTAACGGATGTAAAGATTTGTATAGTATGTTGCCCAGTGTGTTTTATTGTGTTCTCTCGTCTCATTTGCATGTTGCCCAGTGTGTTTTATTGTGTTCTCTCGTCTCATTTGTATGTTTCTCAGTGTGTTTTATTGTGTGTTCTCTTATATCATTTGTATGTTACCCAGAGTGTTTTATTGTGTTCTCTCGTCTCATTTTGTATGTTGTCCAGTGTGTTTTATTGTGTTCTCTCGTCTCATTTTGTATGTTGCCCAGTGTGTTTTATTGTGTTCTCTCGTCTCATTTTGTATGTTGCCCAGTGTGCTTTACAAAATTTGCGATTAATTTCCTCAGTTTATCTAAGAATTCTGCTCGATATTATTTCATACAAATAATTAAGTCAATTTAATAATTAAAGTTTTCACCAAAATGCGACATTACTAGTGAATGAACCTTTGCTGGGGTTCTCTGTCTAGTCCTGTATCATTATTATATAGCTACTACTGCAACCTTTGGGTAAAAATCACGCATCCAAATTCAAATTTCTGCTTTTGTCAACTGGAAAATGTTTCAGTAACAATTGTCAAAGTACTATTGCAATTCCAATTAATGAATGTATTTTCACTGCAATATCCAATGTTCTCTTCGAGCACCTGTGGAATATCAGTGGATAATTTTTGATAGCAATATCAACAATTCAACAAAAATGGTCGAGTCACTTTAACAAGTCATTAACTAGTTATCATTAACAAGCTAGTTGATTATATATAATAAAATTTACTTAAAAATAAAAAAATCCAATTAATTTTTTAATAATAATTTATATTATACTAGAAATTCAAATTCAAATATATTTCATATAATTATATGTTTATGGCTATAAAATCAATTTTAAATATTACGTAAGTTTTAACCAAACTGAAATTCTAGCAAGGAATAAACTTGCCATTTGAGCCAGTTCCATTTCTAATTCCGGTCCAGTTATTTGCTGATGTTGATCTATAAAATCTTGTAGCAATTGCTTACGTCGCTCTTTGGAAGCTTTATCCCATTCTTGAAGAATGCTAATAACATTATATGTCGCATTATCTTGCTTTGCTGAACTCATTTATTAGCTGAGGTAATTTAAAATTAAATATTAATCGCAAATTACTATGACATTTCAAAAGAAAATTCGAATATTAAAACACGGATTTTATATTGTATTTTAATTTCAAAATTTTTAAGATAATTCAATATTTTCTTTATTACACCAAATTAATCTGTAGAGAAATTAAAGCTGTTTAATAATTTTAATTTTAAAAAGTATTTAAAGAAATATAATTTTAAAAAGGTTATATATCTAATGTAATTAAACCTATAAATTAATTTTTATTCTGTTTAGACAGTTTTGTTAATATATAATTTTTAAATTTAAAAAAGATTTAAAATTAAGTTAATAATAATGAGAAATCAGCATTTGAATATCTAGCAAAATTAACAAGAATGATGCAAGAAAACTCATAAGTTCCTTCGGGATGTTTAATACCAATGAAATATGTTTGTTATAAAAGAAAATGATTCAAGAGATCGTGATAAATTTGAAATATTTTCGAACGAATTTAAACAAAGTATTTAGTAGTTTTACTTTTTTCTAGCATTGCATTTTAATGCAAATCTCCTGGGGCTGAAATTCCAGATTCATTTGGTGATTCAATTGCTCGATGAAATTATAAAAGTTAGTTTTGACATTAACAATGATGCATTAAAATATATTTTCGAGTATATCTATGTCATTGATTCTCTTTTGAATTACATTGTTTGACAATAAATTTACATAAAACTGTCTAATCAAACCATTTCTCAGAACATGTTCTATTATTTGGAGAGCGAGCAGTTGTACCAAAGTTGTTATGCGCCTTTTCTTCGATGTTTTAGTTTAGAGGCATTGAAAGTTTCAAAAATCGGATGGTTAATTTTTAGTGACTAGAGCTTCGGTTTGAAGACTCAATATTCAGTAGAACTAATCTCCCTTTCTCTAATAAAATATTTCATTTCATTTTCATGGATTTTGTGAATTTTCTTTATATTATTTCTTTTGATTTGCACAGTCTGAAATTTAGTAGAATCTATCCTCCTTTTTTCCATGAATTTTATGTAACAATTAATACAATTTTCTCTGGAATGTATCTTTATTTATATTGATTGTTGAATGTAGGTTAAAATTAAAACAAATATTAATATTTTATTAATTAAATTTTAAAATGTGAATAAAAATTCTATTTGTTTACTTTTTAAAAATGCAAATAAGTTATTGAAAAACATATTTTTCTAATAAGATTAATCTTTCGAAAGTTTGGGAAGATATATATATTGCATAAATATCAATGAAATCGCCATTTTAATATTAAGTTCTTCTAAATTATGTGAATTATATTCTTTTATTCTTAGTCCCTCATTTGAAAAGAGTATAATCCTATAAATTTTACATATGCTTAGGATCGAATTCATAGTAAATTATATTATTTGAACTTGATAGGTGTCCTAATAATATATTATTTCCTTTAACTTCACTGCATATTTAATATATACAAATAAGTTTATTTTAGTTGTAAAACTTTTAAAGAAATACATAGTTTATAAAATTTATTTTTCATAATAAGTGACACGAGCTGCAGAATTCTCAGTGAGTCTTGGCTAAAGTGAATAATTTCATAGATACTCATGGAAACCAAGTTTCCTTGAAAATAATATAGAATTCAGAGTTACCAAATTCTAGGGGATCTAAATCTTTAGACCTTGTGGGTATCTTTATGTTATAGAGGTGTTACATGCTTTTCATTTTGTCTATTTTCATTTTATTTTCCATATCGAAGGTAATGAGTTCTGGGTTTTTTGCCAGCCACCACAAGTAGCTGCAAATGTATTCTATCACAAATTTCGTGGAAGATTTATGTTTAAGAACTTAATATATAGGAAGTGATGGGATTCAATTTTCTTTGGAACCGGTACGCTTTCCATATTTTTATGATTTGTAAAATGAAAAATACGTACGCATTTATTAGAACTTAGTAGGAACTAGTGCGGCGTACCGGTGTGTACCGCCTGAATCCCATCATTGTAAATAGGTGATTAAATTTATGTTTTATGTTCAGTGTGGTATATAGTTTATCTTTGCATATATAAATCAATTAAATAGCTACTTTTACATGAAATATTTTCTACTTGAAATAATCAATAAAAATCAAATGATTTCTTTTCTAAGTCGGCTAATTTGTTATTGTTTTCATTAAATTATATGTAAAAATATAAATCTTGACCTTCACCGAGGTAATCAAAACAATTTTATAATAAATTTTACAACAATGCTACTGCAAAATATTTCGTAAAAGTCTTTCGTAATGTTTTTATAAAACTTTAGTTGAAGCAATTCTAGTTGCCTGGAGTATTTAGTTGGTGCAAAAATTTATTATTTGACACTTTTTATTTGACACCAGTTCAGACAACCTATAAATAATGCTTGGTAAATTTTTCTTTTAAACTTTTCAAGATTATCGCGTTTGTTTCTTTGGTCGTTTCTTTTGCAATTTAATAGTGAAATCTTCTCCTCACTTTGCAATTTTTTTATCAAATGAATTTTTTAATTTTTTTTCGTTCCATTTAATTTTCGTATAAGTTGTATTAAATTAATCACTTCACTACTTATATTATATTACGATAATTAATTCTTAAATCCTCTTTATTATTAGTTAATTAGATTTTTGTTTTTTATTTGTTAAACACTTATCTCCTTATGACCGCCTTTTTTTGTAATACCGTCAAAAAATAATTAATTTTCTAAAATTCAATTAAATAATTTATAATTAGTTTTGTATAATTCTTAATACAAATAATACATTTTGATAATTAGTGCCAATTATTTTATTATCGCTTATAAATACAAATATAAATACAATATGAATTATTGACAAAATTTAATAACAAATTATCAATTAAAACAAAATATTAACATAAAATAATATATATTTTAATTTCTCCACTCTAAATTTCTGTGAATTAACACTTTCAGTACATCTTACTTCGCTCCAAGTTTAAATAATTTTGCAAGGGATGAAATGATATTTCATGTTGAATGAAATTGCACTCTTTAGAAATAAAACAAATGTTGCTATTTATCACGTCATTTTATTCGTAAATTATTTCATGGAATATATTAAGAATTTAAACTATTAAAGTATTTCAATATTGTATGTAAATGAATGTCAGCCAGTGATTAACCACTCCCTCCCTCCATTATTCTAAACACTGACTTCCAACTTGGTATCTGGCATGGCATATTAAAAACATCTGATCCAACTGCACTTTGTGGTGCTTACTATAAAATTAATATAATAATTATGTATTATAAACAGAGTCATATTAAAAAAGCAACTAGTCATAATATTAAGGGCGCCAACGTACCTTGGCGTGCCTCTAAATGTAAACTAATTTTAATTTAATATTCTTCATGAGTAGAATTAATGAAATTTATATTTATAATTAACATAACAAAATTTGACTACAGTGAAATCAAATGAATCTGTTTTTTTTAAAAAGTGAAAATCCTTTAATGCAAGAAAAAAAAATTTCTTTAGATATTTAGTAAATCTTTTAATTGAAGAACTTAATAATATTTGAATGTGGTAAATTGAAAAAGGTTTTAATAATAATAATAATAATAATAATAATAATAATAATAATAATAATAATAATAATAATAATAATAATAATAATAATAATAATAATAATAATAATAATAATAATAATAATAATAATAATAATAATAATAATAATAATAATAGTAATAATAATAATAATAATTATAATTATAATTATAATTATAATTATAATAATAATAATAATAATAATAATAATAATAATAATAATAATAATAATAATAATAATAATAATAATAATAATAATAATAATAATAATAATAATAATAATAATAATAATAATAATAATAATAATAATAATAATAATAATAATAATAATAATAATAGCAACAATAACTTTTATTTTTAATCGACTGCATGATATTATTATTTCATTGTTATCTGAAAATTATCATTTAACTGCCAAATAGTGCATAATTTACTTATTTAATAATTTAATCATATAGTTCTTTAAAACCTATTTAATTTTATAGATGTAATTTTTCAAAAAATGTATTAGTTTAATTAATATTATTTTGAATTAATTATAATAATTGGTATTTAATTTTAGAAATTAATTGGATTTTTATTAAATGTTATATTGTGATATATTGCGATCTTGGCAATTAATTTTTTATATTCAAAATTTCATTACATGTTACAGATGGTTTGATTGTACCTCATTATTCAGAATTTACTGTAATTTTGTCATTTTCAATAGATTATTATTTTTAATTTGAATAAAAAAAATTATTTCGTAACTTATATTTTTTTGTCTTAGGATTGATTGCTATCTAGTCGTATATAATTATGTAAATAAGAATATTTCTGAAAATAAATTGAAATTTTAAATTTTAATTTTTTAACATTTTTATTTATTTATAATTTCATTCATATAACTTGATTTTAAAAAAATTTAAATTTTCATGTTTACATTTTACAATTTTTTTTAATAAATTTTCATTATATTTCCTTCTTTTGGTGAGTTTCGATCTTCATTTTGCATCTGGCCCTTAAAAATATCAGAATAAAATGTCAATTTATTATTTTTTTTTAAAAAGTTAAATTTTATTGTTACTTACGATAGATTAGACAGTTGTAAACAGTCTAGGAAAATTTGTCATTTTTCAGAGATAAACAATTGAATATGTCAAAAATAAAAATGTAATTGACAGTTAAATAGACAACATGAATGTTGCAACTTGTGGCATGAATTTTCTCGTACTTTTGGAATTTTACAAAATTATTCATATTGTAATCAAGTGTTATTATTTAATGTTAGATCATGATTAATTAAGATTCCTGTTGAAAATTCATAAACACGAGGAATGTCGTGTGATTTAAGCGTCGGATCACACTTTTCCTATACCTAGGACCGTGTTTTCAACAATTAATTCAAAAAGATTTTAATTTATTTTATAACTATTGTTGTTAAGATTGTTATTACAGTTCCCGTGACCGTATTGAGACCAGCTTTGACAATATATCTAGTCAGTTTGATAAGATAAAGTTTTCAATAGATATTTGGAATGCGATTAATAAGCTTTTATTTTTACTTTAAATTTAGAATTGAAAAATAATCAAATTAAAAATATAAAATTAAATGTTTTTTTATATAAATAGATTATTTAAATAGAAAAAATTTACCAAAATATAAAGTTTTCATATATTAGTATGACCTTGAAATTTATTATTGTTTTATTTTATTGTATTTTATCAATTTTATATTTTAATTATTATTAAATATTTAAGTCTTATTATATCCAAATTAATTGTCAACGACTTTTATCACAATCAAATTATTACTAATTATAAGATAAAATTAGCATAATCACATTAAAATAAAACGTTAAAAGCGACCAAAAAACTAAAGTAATTTAAGCTGGTATTTTCCTTTTTACAGAGTTATATTGGCACTGAAAGCTATGGAATTTGCATCTGACCATTCAATTCACAAGATAGGGGGAAATTATTTGCAATCAACCATGAAATAGAATAAATTCAGGAATTGGAATATCATTTTGACTATATTCATCATGGGATTTTTATTACCGCAATTTTGTGTAATTCAATTTTCAATAAAATACAATTTAATATTTTCATTTAAATAATTTTATTAATCTACAAATTTGGTGATGATTTATATCGTGTGTTTAAAATATTTCTGCTAATTTTTGTCTGTTTAAGTCAGGGCCGCGCCAAGGTACGTTAGTGCCGAGATTCCAGGTAAAAGTTGCCGCTCCTAATAGGCTAAAATTATTTTAGTTTAAATTTAATATTTGTAATACATATAATATAACAAGTTTTACCTATTTAATTAACAAGCAGTATGTTTAAACCATCATGAGCGTAATAAAAATTGTTCAATCAGCATTTCTTCTATAAATTGGCTTAAGAGTCGCATGATTTTGATTGATGATTTTATTTTTCTTAATTCAATGATCATCGATGGCTTCCAATATTAGTGAAGCCATTTTCATAAATTGGACAAGGAAAAATACAATATGGAGAAACAGCACATTGCTTTCAAACAAATGTTTTCTACGTGACAGTTCAAAGTAATCTGCGTCATTTGAAGAAAACCCGTTGGTTTCGACACAAAATTTCCACTAAACAAATAAAAAAAATAGGAAAAGCAGTTATGACCTTATTTCTGTTATAGATATTGAACTATTGGACCAATGAAGGATCACACTACCACTGTTCATTGGGGAAAAGATACCTAAAATTTGATGTCAGTGACGAGACTATCCAAGAAGGCTCATGTTTTCTGTTTTCAATGGTGAAAGGATGGAAGTGTTCACTTAATGCAATACTAATAATGCTTATATCCACTGTCGGCAATTAGATTATCTGGCTGTGTCTATAAAAAATTAGCAACTACTAGCCTGAAACACTAACTTCCCCTCCCTGGAAGTTTACTAATTTTTTGTCCTCTCAAGTTTTCGAAAAGGCAAATTTAGTAATGATTTTTTTACAGGATTTTGCGTTATTGTACTTTAAGTTATTAAAAAATGAAAAAAAAATTAATTTTTTTTAAAAATGTATGTTTACATTATTATTTTTTTCAGTTCCGGTTTATTAAAACCTACGGTTTGATATTATTTCAGTAAAACATAAATGCTGTATTCAAACAAACGTATTTATTATCAAAATTTGATTGACATAAAAATAGAAAAACATTTATTACAATTTCATTTGCCAATTATTTTTATAATATTTTGGTTTAGTTTAATTTAAAAATTAGATTTATTTCATTTAAAATTAAAAACAAATTTTTTAAATTTATTTAACCTTAAAAATTGAAATAATAGTGACAAATTCACCGAAATGTTCATTATAAATGACACTTGACCTTAGCATTCTCATCAACTAACAAATTAAAGGTCTAGTAAATATCATGATCACATCAACCTTCACATTAACATTGTAGAAACATTTTGTCAAGTTGGTCGATTTAAAAATTGTAAATGTTTTATTAAACCTTTAATTGTGCCCCAGAATTCCCCTTGTATTGGTACGTTGAATCGAAAAAAGCTTCAAGTCTTTTCTCTTCCGGATTTCTTTAATTTTCTATATTATTTGCACATTGGACCAAAAACGTGAATTTTCATTGTGCACCTTGTAATGAATGTTTTTTTTTATTAATTTACAATATTCATAATTGTGAGAATTTAGAAGTTAAAATTTAAAAAATTAAAAAACTTAAAAAATAAGTGTTGAATTTGAAAATGTTAAGGTAATCAAAAATACATAAAATTACAAAAATTTTTACAATTGTATGCAATTTGAAATGTTTTGTTATAATGTTTGAAATTTGTGTAATTAAAAAGTTGCTGCAGTTCAATTGATCGGTATGGCAATAATTTTAACAAATATTTTTTAAAAATTGGGTAGTGTATTTTATTGCATGTTTGCATGTTTTATATATTATAGAAATTTACCTCGCCGTGTTTGTTTGTTTCATTATTTTGCTACCCTTTCTTAAATCCTATTATAAATTGATAGCAACTAACGACTTCTTAAATAATAACCTTACAAATTATATTATAAGTTACATATAAACTCACCTGAGTTCTAAGATTTCGATACCAGTTACACCTAACTCCTCGTGTCCTTTTCCAATCAAATAACTAAAACCCAACACAAAACAATTTTATTCAAACTTTACCACAATTACAATTAGCACCTTTCTTTCGTAGATATCTGTAAGGGACAATCACCTTTTCAGGTACGATAGTTTATAATTCTCACTAGCTTTATTTGAATTCTTTTCTCGCTTTAGTTTTCTTGAATTTTCATAACCGTCCTCTGACAGTGTTTACTTCGACAAAATGGTGGCTCGTCTGTTTTTAGCTTTTCTTTTTATACTTTTCTGAAAGGTCCTATCCGATATTGGGTAAACATTATTTTAATTCTTTTGGGGATTATCGGCATTTTTCTAACATATTTTCGATCGTAATTTTAAATCTCCTAAGAATTATCGGAATCCTACCTATTTCATTGCTAACCGGCGTTCGGTCGAGTTTGATTCAACTTCCTTTGATTATCATCAAATTATCCGCGTTTTTCTCGTCATTCGGGTTTCACGTTGACTCGGGCCCCTCATTACCTCGGGTTTCCCATTAGCGATTAATTGACTTTTTAAGTAGTTTGTTATTTTATTCTAACTTTTTCTATGGACCCCTAACTAAATTTTTATTATTATTTTTGGATTCATCTGATGATTTAGCGTTCAACCATATCTATTTCCCTCGGTCGATATAATCTTTTAATTAATTTTTGAACTTTCGTTATATTGGTGTTTTTATTGATTTTTATTATGTTACGTTTAATTGTGTGCCTTTATGCATTACTCCAACAAATTTTTTAATTACTTTTTTATATTATGGACTATTTTTATCAATTGACACGCAGTGTACTAAAAATGCATGCAAAATGAATCAAAAACTTACTAAATGCATTTATAAGGCAATGTACTATATGCATAATTTATATAATTTATACTATATGAGCACCATCAGATTTATTTTATAGTTAAAATTAATTTAATATTTCCTTAGTTTTTCAGAAATTTCTGTCAAAATCTTTCATTTCGTGAAGGTGAGAAGATGCTATTGTAAGATTTATTTATAAATTATAATCAATTTATTATTTCCATTGGGTTTCAGATATTACTGAACCTCCTACAATGCATTATACTAAAGCAAGGAAACAAATTATAAATTTTATTTTCCAATTTTATATTTTCATCTTTTGTCTACAAATTGTCTGACCAGATATTATTCCGTTGCTTATTGCACTTTTCCTGTAATATAAACTGCTTTGCCTGTCTAATGTTACTGGACAATCTTACAATTTAGGCATAAATAATCTTTATTTAATAAGATTCCAATTTAGTCATTGTCTATTATAAAGGTTTTCCTATACAAGTGATTGAAAATCTTTCTAGTTTCGTGGGCGTTTTTTGACTAGATTAATCCTTAAGATCTACCACAGAAATTATTTTAAATATCAAAATAGTGATTTCAACTGCTTTCATGTGGTCTTTGAAAATATTTGATCTGTCGAAATTTAAATTATTTATATCTATATGTAAAAGTTCCATGTCGTTTTTTTAAAAACAACTCTTAGAAAATATTTAAAGTCTCAATATCTATGAGCTCTCGATAAAATATTTTAATGCCTATAATATAGAAGTCCAATGCATTCATGTTATTCCCATGAAACTTAGTGATTCAATTCTATAATTTTGTTCAAATCTGTTGAAAGCCGGCAAGGAAATGTTTAATTTCAAGTACACAATTATGTAATCCAAAAAAATGAAAGTTTTTCTTTTTCACGTTTTCGTAGCTCTTCATAATAATTTTCCGTAACTTATACGCAATTAGAGATGACTAATATGCTGTTTCCAAAAGAATCAAAGAAGTTTCAAAATTATATGAAAATATTCACTTAGATTCAATAATAGTCTCCTTATAGACAAATGCCGTCAGAATCAAAGTTTTTAAATTTTTATCACATTACTTAAATTATCATTAAAAAGTTTCCAAGAATTGATAAAGTTAATAGTTAAGCCACCGATTATTTCGTATAACGCTGAGTATCAAATCATTCAAAGTTGGATATTTATTATAATAAAAAATAAACCAGATAAACAAATTTGAATTAATGAATCTGGATAAGTTTAAACTTTGTGAAAGACAGTGAAAATAAAAAATTTAATATATTAATTAACTTTCGACAATAAATATTTGTTTATTTTAACATTCTAAGAATAAATAATTAAAAAATTCTATTCCGAACAAAACATCCGGATAAATAAATTTTCAACAAAAAAATGATGATTATTTTATAATAATAATAATTAATTATTAAGTAGACTATGAATAATAGATCTTATTATTAGTATCTATAATTTCATATTTTTAAGAATGTCGTGTTACTTGGTCTTAAATTAGAACTCACTTGAGAATGAGCCTATTTACTGACCTCCTCGTATTTATGACAAGTTTTAGGAATGTGAGACTATTTTTGATAACATTTGAAAACAACTTAAGCTAATGATTTAAAATAAGTTCTGATATTATATAAGTTGGCTTGGATTTTTTAAGGCTGAGAAAAGCCGGGTCAATCGACTTTTGAAGCTCTATGTAGAATTTCAACAACACCAAATTATAGTTATGAAAACTGGTAAAATTGTTGAGTTTTTAATTAGATAATTATTAACGTCGGTGTTTTTGACTCCGCGTGTTCTGTAAAAACAATTATATAAATAACACTCAATGTGTATTGGTAATCAATTTCGTATAATTTATAATTTACAAAACTCTGAATATCGCAATAAAATGCCTATTCTGACTATTCAATAAGTCTCACTGTCACCGCTTTGGTTCTGCACGTCCTGCAGCAATAATGACCTATTTATTTACTCCTTTTACTTAACTAGATTCTTTTATTTTCCTTTACGCTAGTTCTATCTTCTATCTTTAGTTTTTCCTTTTTAGGGATATTTACGATTTCTTCTTCCCTGCCTGAAGCAAAATGCCGATTGTTTCTGAATTTGAGCTCTCTTATATAGTTGAAATAGTCGCCTTGATTAATGGTATTTCAACTAGATTGTATCCTTTTGACAAGCTTTGCCTAACAGCTTTTTCCATCTTTTCTCCTTCGAAAGACATAATTAATTGTCATACCGTGCGTACCTCTAGCGATAATCTTTATCAATATCAAATTTTCACAAAAAAATGTTTTGAAAGTTTATTGCAGAAGAAATGGAAATAAAATACTTAGTGACAAAGTGGAAATCTTTAACCTTTATGTCTGAAAAACATGTCTGACGAAGTATTGTGAAAATGCCATGCGAACACCTTGAAATTGGCTTAAATGAACCACACTAATTGTGAAGAGAACAACACTTGACAATAACTTTGCATTTATACAAAAGCCATAAAAATGCATAAATTCAACAAAATTGAACATCGTTATACACATTATGGTTTCTTTGTAGTAGTATGCTGTTCCAATAATGTGTATATATATATATATATATATATATATATATATATTTCCCCTACAAACGCAGTAATTATTATAGAAAATTTAGTTACTTTTTTATATCAAGGTTAATATTTATAGGAAACCTGAAAATCAAAAGATATTGTCCCCTAATATAATTGTGTCAGCTTTTGATCTTTCTTAGCACATTAAAGGAATATTTACTTGAGGAACTTGCAGTGAATATGTAATGTATTTTTAATGTCCTCGAAAATCATCACTATTTAAAAAAACAGTTTTCATTTTATTTATTATTTTTGCCGTGACAAACTGCCGAATTATAGAATAAAACTAATAATAATAATAATAATAATAATAATAATAATAATAATAATAATAATAATAATAATAATAATAATAATAATAATAATAATAATAATAATAATAAGAAGAAGAAGAAGAAGAAGAAGAAGAAGAGATTAAATTTTTTGGAAGTCTTTCATTTATTGTATATATATATATATATATATATATATATGATAAACTTATGCTGTGATATTTTATCCTATATGACTAGACCTTGCGTTATCACTTTCAATGGACACGCCATAGATCAAATACTGACTTTTGTACTATGGTTAAAATACTGTCTTAAAATTCTAGAGCGCAGACTCATGAATTTTTATTGTTTATCTAAAAACATTGTGTTCATTAACCACATGCGTTTTTTAATTATTAGTTATATTTCTAAATATATAAAAATTAATTGACATACGTCACAATAAGATATTTATATCATGACGAATGGTCTAGTAACACATACTTCTGTCTAGAAGTCTAAATATACTTCAAAATTCTAATTAATTAAAAGAAATTAAAAGCTGAAGCTTGCATATGGTTTGTAAAACAACATTCCCGATCTATTACTTCGTCCAAGACTACGGCGTAACAGATTCTATGTCCCAAAATTTTTCTTTTCAATCATCAAAATCCGCTGTTTTTTTATATTAAAGTTAATTTTATTTCGTGAAATAAGGTGTCAAGGTGTCATCCAAACCAATAAAATTTTCAACACATACGCAAAATGGTGTGTTGCCTATTTTTTAAAATTTATTGATCTTGTTTTAAATTATAGAAAATGTTGCCCAGCTGAACCAGTTGTATGCATGATTTGTGTCGGTCGCCAATATCTATAATTAATTATATATTATATTAGGCCTTAATTTATGGCTAATCCGCCAGTAATTTATATCCCTTTGTGTAATATAAAGATTCAAATGTGCATGTTTGATAAAATGGTCATAAATTATTATGTAGCTGCCTTGTCATAGATTTCCTTTTAATTCCTACCATTCTGAATTTGCAAATTCATATAATAATATGGTTAAAATTGTTGAGATTTAATCTATTTTGTATCATTTATCATTTTGTACATAAAACTTGTGATTCAACAAAAGTTGGTATGATTCACGAATTTATCATCTTTATTGTGACTTTGGATGACATGCCACCTGAATATCTGGTCCGTTAATTAAAATGATTAATCTTCATAACTTAATTAATTTGATACATGTTTCCTAAATGTCTATGCATTTTGACATATTTACTGTATACGAATTTTTTATTGGATTACTTTGTCCACCATTGATTGGTAACAGATCAATAAATTAAATCTAACCCTAAATTAATTGATTTATTGCGATAGATCAAATGAATGTCAAAATAAAAATTCTGAGTAAAATTTTTTATCTTTCATTTTTGATTTATTTTCATTCCGTTTGAGACCATAAAGCAAAGATTGATCTATTGCAGCGGTTCCCACTATTAAGGCCACAAGGAATGTTTTGAGTTCATGGAAAATTTAAAAGGCTTAGGGATGTTTGCTATAAAATGTGGGCTTAATTAGAGGATAAAGTTGAATCGTTCATTAGTGAATTTGAAACTAGGAAGGAATTCTCTTATGTAAATGAATGCAAAAGAAAATTTTAATGCACAAAATTCGAATGTAAATTAATTAATAATTTTAAAAAATCCACTCTTATTAGGAAATAATATGGCATGCAGCAAACGAAAAATTAAAGACGAATATAATTTCAAATCGATAGGGCTCCCAGATAACGTAAATACAAATTACAAGTAAATTTCGATGGTTCGAAAGCACGATCGTTCACCCACCTAAAATACCATGATGATGAATCATCGAGCGGTTTTAATAATAATATTTTATTGACCCATAAAAATGAGACTCTTCATAATTTGTACTTGTGGCTTTCTGTAACATTTTGTGATTACTTGCCAGTCGATATATCTTTATTATTGATCATCAGAATTGTATGCTGCGCTATATGACTACGGAAAGCTGACTTGGTTGTTTTTAACAAAGCTTCTTTTTGATTTAGAAGAAGCGAACAGCTTCTGACAACTATAAAAAATATTTTCAAATATGAGTTCAACTCTTTATATGAGTTAGCTTGTTCTCTAGAGCTCAATATTTTTTAAATTTTTATTTATTCCCGAATGAAATGGTTTTAAATTAAAATGTCGAACCATCGAATGTAATTGATTTATTTTTGACGCTGATGATTTAGGGGTGTCGAAAAATCGAAATTCACTTGCAATTAGAATATTTGTTGGCAACATTAATTATGTGTAGTAAGAAAACAAAATCATCTAGTTTAACAGGCGTAATAGCGTTATAAATAGAATACAATGCAGAGATATGAGTTGTCATATCAATGTCTAATCACGGCATATAAAATGGAAACAAACTCAACAAAATTTGTTAGTGGTCGAAAAAATAATTTATCAAGTAAATTGTCAAATACACCGAGAATCGAAGTCAGATATGCAAGTTTTTCATATACAGAATATAATTTTAACTGGACCTGTGTTAAAATTCCCATCCTTGGAATCAAATTGAACAAATGAATTTGAATTATGAAAAGCTGTTTGGTTTGAAATAAAATTTAATAGTGTTGCGTCATTTGTTTTGCACAGGAACATGAGGTTACATTATCATCATATTCTTACTTAAATTGTTTAATATTCCAACAGTATGCTTCTGAATTACCATTCGAGTTTCACTGTCTTATTGATAGCTTGAGAATGAATGGTGTTGATATTGTGATTCATGTGATATATGTAATTCACTGTTTGTTAGTGGGAAAAGAAGAGGTCTATTTATTAATAAGGTTGGAAGTAATGTTTCTAAACTCACCTCCTGTTGTTTATACTTAATTAAAAAATATTGATCTAATCTGAAATTGAGAAATTAAAAAGTTCACATTACAAGAGATCCAATTATATATACAATGGCATAGCAATGTACAAGGACCCAGTCATATGAAAATTGTGTACACGATCGTGGCTTATTGGTGATATCAGAGGGAATCAACTAGGACTGCTTTCCAAAGCCAGTGCATACATATAATAGGGGGCAGAGACACGTATTAAGTGCATATAAAATTGCCTCAAAAATATCATGTTAGAATCCTGAATATTATAAATGGCTAAAAAAATTCACAAGTCCCCAAAGTTTAAATATAAATTATTTTAATCGATAATAATCTAATTTTAAGTAATAATTAAATCTAATATAACCGAATCTAAAACATTCTAATATGACTGTTTATTTGAAAAATTGAACAAAACCAGGATTAGATATAGTTACAAAAAAACAGAAAATAAGTCCACGAGAATCAATAAATCGGATTCACAATATTGATTAACATTTCCAATAATTATAAACCAAATATTTTTAATTAAAAAGAAAACACAATGGGAAAAATATTGCCGAAAATATTTATCATCGTAATGATGCGTATCAGAAAAGGATAAATTTTCGAAAACTGGCTAAATAAATAAATAAATAAAATAAATATTGGAATCGATTTAGTTATAATTGCAAGCTGGAGAAATAACAGACAATTATAGAAATCAACAATACAATTATTGCATCTCGCATTTAAATATTTGTATGCAAATCAATAAATAATTAATAATAATTATCAATCAAATAATTATCTCACAGGAAAACCATTAACAACCAGCCTGAGTTTCTATATTAAAATGAAGTTTGCAACAAATTACATAGGTTTGATAATTAATTTAATAACATCAAATATTTTTATCATATATTATTGATATTCCTTTAAGATGAAGCTTTGAACTTGGATGTTCAGCAATCAGTTCAGTCAAATTCGTTAGCTGACTAACTGAATTGCCTTTGATATTGAGATAAATTAAATTAACACAATGAAATACAGGTTCTAAGTCTTCATATTTTGCAATGCAATTGTTTTGAACGTCTAAATGTTGCAATGATTTCAAGCTTTGTATATTTTTCAACGATTTAATCTGATTATTTGACAAATCTAATGTTGACACACAGACGAGGTATTTGAATTGTTCAGGAATGAAATTTAATTGGTTAGCTGAGAAATTTATATCAATCATCAAGGTCATCCAATCTAGGTGACTAATCATAGTTAGATTTTTATCCGCCAACGCAACAGTTCGTTTATGGTTTTTATATAGGGATATTAACTCGCATTCGATCCGAAATTTGCTCCATGCTTCGTTATAAAATTGTTGTCGCATTGGATCAATTTTTTTCAACATTTCAAATTTTTCAAAGATGTCATTACAACTTTCTAAGGGTTTTATAATTCGTAATATTGATATTATGGTCAATATAACCCATTTGTTATTAGGTTCCATTTCATAAAGTTCTTTAACTACTTTCAGCTCATCACTCAATACTTCCAAAGGCATCTCTTCGGAAACACTTTCGCATAAAATTCGATTTATATCCGTATCGACTCTAATTAAAGATTCTTGATTTTTAGTATCCAATTCACATTGCCATTTGAAATTATTATCTGATTCATAAGTTACTGTAATAGAGATTTTTTTGTCTAAATTGATTTCATCTAGAGAATATACCCATACAGATGAGATATTGTTTGATAAAACTGATTTCCAATTACTATCACTGTAAGAACTTATTTCTTGACCGGTTATTGGATCTAGAATTTTTATTATTATGCGTACTTCAGTCATAAATTTGATAGAAACTGCTTCAGAAACAATTAATACTATTTCACCGAGTTTCTTATTTACATATAATTCCCGAATAAATGCCTTTTTACGATTATAAACCATTAACCATCGTAAATAAAACCAAGGACTTTGATCCGATGGATCAGTAAAAACAGCATTATTTATTAAATCTAACTCATTTTCCAAATTCAACGTTGTTGATTTATTCAATAAAAATGAACTACGATAATGCCATGATGAGTAATTACTGATGTTTTCAAGAATTTGTTTTTCTGTATAATCAAATTCCTGTTCGTGTGGTACTTTTCCATTTTCAACAACAAATCTTCGGTGATCCCAACAATGGAAATTTCTTTCGTCTAATTTTAAAGCTCCATTGCACAATTCCATCTCGGTGTTCCAATCCGGATTACACATATTTAATAAAATCCAACAGCGGTGATGCCACACAGCATAAGCTTTAGGATTTTCACGTAAACATCTTTCAGTTAACAATAAATCTTTATTCATTAACTCTTCATCAAAGTTCAATTTCATTAAAATTTCTTTTCGATAATTCCAAAATAAATTCCATTCTGGTGCTTTTAATAGGCAATCAGTCATTAAATTTAAAATATCAACAGAGCTTTCATCATTCTTACGAGCATCAATGATTTTATTTTTAATTTCTCTAAACAAACGTACTTTGGCTTCTTTTTCCAGTAATTTTGCTTTTAATTGTTCTTCCGAGGTTTTAACTTTTAGTCTCCCGTGCATCAGAAACTGTAAATTATTTTACAAAAAAATAGTTTATTACCTTTTAAACAATTCACTTGTTAAGTAATTTTTAAATTACAAAAGTATATGAAATTACTTATATAGAACAGACAAACAAATTCGATAAAAGTTGATTATGTGCTAAATTTAAAGTTTGTTGGATTTTGTATTAATTTTAATTGGAAAAATAATTTTCTCCAACTAAATTTCTATTTAATGTATAAATATAAAATAATTTAATAGTAATAAAATTTAAATAAATCTCCTGATAAATATGACGAATATTTATCATTCTTGCAAACTTAATTTTTAGCAATACACTCATACCTCGCTTTACGGCCTAGATACGTTCCAAGAAAGTTGGCCGCAAAGCGAAACGCCGCATAACGAATCAAATATTTTGATACAATTCCATACACTTTCACATACACAATTCATACTTTTTTTGGCCGTATAACGAAACATTTTAGGCCGTAAATCGAAAAAGTGCCGTAATTAAAGTAGGCCGTTATAGCGAAAAGCCGTATAAAGAGCAGCCGTATAGCAGCGAGGTATGAGTGTATTTTGAATTATGTGAAATGTAAAATAACTCAAGCAAATCATTTAAAATCAAAGAAATTTTTGCAATTAAATACTTTAACAATAAAATCATTTATCTTTTGCAAAAAAAATTTACATTTAGAAATTCATTAGTTTTTCAGAATTGTAGTGTTGTTTTCACTATTCTACTCATATCGCTATAACTACTGCGCATTTCAATGTCGTGTTCTTTATTATAATTCAATTCTAATGGTCACAACTTCAATCAAAATACATTTTACCAAGCTACATCCGTGACGAGTTATGCTTGTGCAAAAGCAGCTTGGATGAAACCCATAAACAAAGTTGGGAACCCACTGGGTAACGTAAGTTAAACATTCCTTGGGTTTAGGGTGCCAATAGAAGGTACATAAATGAAAATTGTCTAAGCCATCCATATTAGACTCTTAATAATAGTTCTATCTAAATTGTTTGTGAATTGAATAAAGTCGAAAGTTCCTCGGCACATTTAATTCTTAGTTAATTAAAAACGCTTTAAAAACTAGAACTGTCAAAGTAATATAACACAATTAAGATAATTAATAATAAGAGTCTAATTTGATTCACCCATCCACCTTATTGGTGAATTCATACATAAATCACTAATCTATTTTATTGTGCACTTTTAATAAAAATAAGAACAAAACAAAATCACTTGTCAATTCTGTTCACAACATATTTTTAGTCATCTGAAAACAGCAAAAGGTACGAAGGCAAGGCAGGAGCAGCCAGAACCTCGTCCTTTCGATCTTTTTCTTGGCCTGTATCCATTCTTGGTGCATATATGTGTTCGTCGATATTTGAATCATTAGTACCTGGTTTGTTTTAGCTTCGTAGGTGGGATTGATGGAAACCACGATGACACTGTGCTGAGCTCTATTGTGCCAAAAGACGCCTAATAACTAATGCGCACACGTACCAGGAAGTTCACATCTACCTACTAACTGACCTATGTTTTGCATCTCTATTACCGCACGCTTTATTTAACAAGGTTAAACAATATTGCCATTTTATTAATTTAATTTAAATTTTAACTTCTACAATTATGATTCTTTCAGATGTCAATATATACCATAAATTTTATTGAATTTTTTTTCATCTTTTCTCGATTTAATTACAACTTTTTGATATGTTAATGCAAGTTCTATTTACTCTTTTCGTATTTACTCTTTCAATCGATACTCCATAGGAGATTAACTAATCATACGTATTTCATTTCCTTGTATCGCACTAGCACTCTCCAGTAGGGTTTTTAATTAAATTTTTAATTCTATTCCTCAGGTTGAAGCACATATAGACTACATATACAAAATTCTAAGTACAGAGAGTCACTTGGGTGGTATTTCCCCAAAATTACAATTCACCGAAGAAATTTGGTTCTACACTAGCTAGGAAAACAAAGGACATATTGTGTGGTATCACTGAATTCTTTCTCAAAAAGAAAACCCAGTGATAAATCTTATCCAAATTGATTTGATCAACTGATTCACCTTTGTCTTAGACAATTTTGATGAATTGAATTTTCTTATAATTATATAAAACTTTGCTGATTTGTGAAATCAATCTCTAATAATTTATTGTTTCACTTATGGATTGGGTTATAATCATGGTTATTCCTTATTTCTTGATATGTATAAGGATCTAAATGCACTCAGCATCAACGGTCCATAGTATTGTTACCTGAGTTAAGGAAATATTTGAGTACTTGAGTTAACCCATAATTAATGCACAGGTAAATGGACAATGAATATTTAATTAAATACGTCTAAGAGCTAGGAGTAGAGGAATAACTTCCAGTACCGATTGTCCTTGCATAATTTTATACTTAAACATAAAAAATTTAATATCAATTTTTTATGAAGCCTTGAATAAGTGTAATAAAAAAATTATGACCTTTTCAAAACCAATTTATTAATAATTCAAAGATAAAATTAACATAATCAAATTAAAATTAACACCAATAAATCTCAAGGTCAGACTAATAAAATGGTAAGCATCATAAACTGCTAGCAATCGATGAATTGTTTAACTGCTTCATAATAATATCATCTTCTGATTATGAAAACATTAAATCCTATCCGAAGTAGTTTAAACAAGTCTGACGTAGCAATCATTAATAGTTTATTAAATTATGAGCTGAAAACGAATAAAATTATTCGATCATCATGCGGTAAGATAAAAAATTCTTATTTTTATATATTTGATTTGATTAATTATTCAAAATTTATAGAGAACATTCATTTGAAAATTCTGATCCCATGCATCGCTGCGGGAGCAATAATTGGTAAGGCAGGGGAGGCAATTGCGATCATTCAAAATGAATCCGGTGCCAAAGTTAAAATTTCAAAATCCTATGATTTTTATCCTGGTTAGTTTTTATGAAAAAAAATACACTTTCATATTCCATACGCGTTGCGTTGGTTCGATACGTCAAATATTTAATGATATTGTACCTTGCGTTTCGTAATATACATGTTAGAATATCTCGTTTGTTACAAATGGAAATATTATTTTAAGCAGTACCGAAGTAGCTTTCTATTCTTTTATGAATCGAAATTCCCTCTTTTGTGGTACTGTCAGTTATGTATGAGAGGATAAGTATTTTGATTATGTATTCTATGTCGGCTCCTAAAATTGAAAGTATGTCTTTGGACATAAAGATGATTCAAAAGATAATTCTTGCCAATGTGAAGTTTATATTGTCCGAGAGAATATAGGGACATTTCAATTGCCTTCTAAGTTGTAAAATTTAGGAGCCGCTAGCCTACAAGCTTTGAACAACATACTGTGTTATCGTTTGTTTTAATTTTCCTGTAGATTTTTATATAGCAATGGCGAATATGTGGTTGGTTTAATTTTAAAAATTTGTTTTATTACTCCAGGGAAAATATTTTAAATTTTGAAATCGATATTTCGATAAGAAATATTTGTTTGATCAAAATTTTTATTATGATTTTTATTATCAGATTGAGTCAAAAGTTATTCTTTTTAGTTATCGTTTTACCAGATCATAACATTTATATGGAAAATTTGGTATTATTTATAACGCACTTTAAAACTCAATTTAGTTATTTTTACATTTTAAAATCATTGAAGAAAAAACAGTAATTCGTCTTATTACGAACTTATTGGAAAAAACCCTAACAGCGGCAGCTGTGACTTGAGAAATGTGCTCAAAGAAAATACAGCTCAGTAGTGGTTTCGTTGCTTTAATCAGAGAGATACCAGTCTTGAAGATCCCGTACTCTCAGATGAACCATCCGTGGTAAAAAAATGAATTTCATGCTCTGGTGGAGCAACAGTTTGATACCCACAAGCTGTCAGAGAAGCTCTGCCATTCTCAGACCACCATTTTTCGTTGTCTGCATAATATGGGTTTTGTAAAGAAAACAGAAAATTCATCAACTGCAAGGCATTGAAGTCATCCCCCACTCAAATGGCAATATTTTCAATATAAGTATTTCGAAATTTTTTAATTGTATAAAACATTAAATTTGTAATCAACCTTTCAAATCTTGGTTCATTATTACAAAGCAATAATTTTAATACTAAATTTACTGACAAAATTGCCTACCTATTATTACTGAATACTCTCATATTGACAAATACATTCAAATACGGTTTTTTAAGCAACAATAAAAAATTTCAAAAAGTAGGTTTTTGACTTTAAATTTACTGCAATTTTTAAATTTTATTTCAACAAAAGTTTAACCCTATTTTAATGCTCCACACTTGGTGAACCCGACATTTTCAAGTATATTCTATCCTTATATGTTGCTTTATATAGGAACAACTGAGAGAACTTGCTTGATTATGGGCACCATAGAATCGGTTACTAAAGTCCATAATTATATTATAGAAAAGATTTATGAAAAACCTGAACAGCTAATTCGGCAAATGATTGATGGAAAAGGAATTATTGAAAGACATAAACAGGTAAAAATAACTTTTGTAAATTTAAAAATTAATGGACTTCATCATCATTTTATCTCGGACATAATTCAATATGATAAATAGAAAATAATTTATTGATCTATAGTCTGAACGAATAGAGATAAACAAAATTGTAAAAGAAAATAAATCAAAAGTAAAATTAAAAGATTTAAATGAAAGATATAACATTAATTGGTGAAATTCATGATAATTTATGATTTTCTTTTACCTAGAGAATTGAAAAAATAGCTGGTGTCCCAATATTGTGTCCCAAGGGATATATTATTTGTAAATCACGTTTTCCTTTTGCTTTATGATTACTTATCCCTATCTCATTTGGCGTCATTTCTTCCCTGCAATTGTAATTCACTAAAGCACTCTTTCATTGTCGGATTAAACTTCATGTCTCAAAAGGTTTTCAACACCTTCGTATCGTGATTTTGAAGCTAATAACCCTACTGATTCTGGTTGTTTCAACATGAAAACTCGTGCATGTTGTACAGCCTCTGAGAGATCCCTTTCCACAATTTTTGTGGACGAAGACTATCTTCCTCTCTATAGGTCTGCTAGGAACACGTATAGCGATTCATCATTCCATGTACATGAACGAAACCTGCCGTAGTTTGGAAACCATCCAATGAAAAATTATTCCATTGAGGCGTTTCTACTGCAGAAAAGGAGCCTTGATCTTTCTCCACTAGGTAATAAGATATCAGTAGAAACAGAAGGACAATTGCCAAATCTTCAATCTTCAATTTAAATATTACCTATTCCATTGTAAGGTTTTATGAAATTCTCTAGCTCCAATATTGTTACGAATCCATAGAATTATAAATCACAATAAATTCTAAAACAACTAAAATTTAAAACTTTATTTTTATCACATTTCAATATTTTAAAAAAACTATTTCTCGATTTTACAAAAAAATATCTCATCAAAATTATTTTACACGTATTCAACTTTTAATTTGCAATCGGTTATCACTTTCCTCCTCAAAATATAATAATTTTTCTTTATTGAATATTTAATTAACTTTTAATTAGTTTTAACAATTTTCATTTCCATTTATTGTGTGCATTATGTGTATCCCAAAATATTTCATACAATGATCATTGTCAATGTTTATTTGTGACCAGTTTGATTCTTACAGCGTTATTCATATTACGTTTATTTATAAATAAAAGTATATTTAATACCACGCGCCTCAAATACTATGAAGTACTTTTTGTAGTATTTATTTACTTACATAAGTATATAACATACTTACCGTATATACTCGCGTATAAGTCGAGAAATTTACGTCAAATTTTCAAGTCAAAATAACCACTTCGACTTATACGCGGGTCAAAAAACGTACAAATTAATTTTTAATGAAATCATTAAACCTTTTTTTTATTTTTGTTACTTCAACTTATACGCGGGTTTCCAATTTAGGACTTAGAAACCTCTTAAAATTTACTCGACTTATACGCGAATATATACGGTACAAGTTTTACCTATTTAATTAATAAGGAGTAGGTTTAAACCATCATGAACGTAATAGAGATTGGACAATTAGTACATCTTCACTAAACTATTTTCCGCCTGCCACCCAGATACCGTGACACCTTGTACCCCAATGACGCGACCATGTTTAATACCATTATTGTTGGTTTTTTTATTTTCTACTTGCTTTATTTAAATTAAATTTATTTGCGAATATTATTTTAAGTCCATTCCATTATAGAAAGTGAATATTTCTTTTATAAATTTTGAAAATAAAACATTCTTTAATTTAAAATGTATTATTTGTGTACCATTTGCAAATAAAAACCTGGAAACCAAATAAATTTTTATTTCACTTTTATAGAGAATCAAATTTTGTCTTTGCTATGTTGAAACAAAAAATTCCCAAATCTTTAATAATTTTATAAATTATTATAAGAATTTTTTTTTCAAATTCCACCACTGATTTCTTTTCCATTGACATTGTATTTTTTAAAAAGCTTGACTATGGATTAGTAAATATATCGATATTTTTGATATTCACGAATTTTCGGCACTGCCTCTTTCAAGTGAATTTTCAAGTTAGTAAATTATAATAATATTTATTTATTTCATCACAAGCAACCCTTGAGCAATGCAGTTAATTGGCTTTTTGTTATTCAAAAACCGAACTTGGAAATTTTGTAAAAAATTAAATTTTCACAAGTTATATTTCAAATTATTTAACCATTATTATAAGAAATGCAAAAGGGATTTTCTCAAAGCATAATTTAAGTACCACGTTATACGAATGTTGTTTGTAAAACTTAAAATATTAATTGTTACAAATGGTATAGATAAATTGAAATATGTTCTACTTACTGTGTTTAATACGATACATCGCGAATTTAGATGACATTTAGGCACTATTTCCAAATTAAACCTGCTATAAGAAAACAATTTTTATGTTATATTCACATGAAATATTGTGTTGCTATATAAAAATACACAATTAACCTAAAATTGTGTGCTTGCTCGTTATTTTGATTTATGATGATAAAACCTGATGTACTTTCCATTTGTCCTAGGGTTCTGACTACATTTCACTAAAACTATGTGTATATCTATCTTGCAGTGTAAAATTTGAACAGTGCCAGATGCATTCACGCACAAACATTGGAGGCATGTAGTGAAAAGCACGTGAATAATTAAACTCAATCATGGATTAAATACACTGGAATATAATTACACACATTTACTTATCTAAAATATGTCACACGAATTTGATTAATATTTTATTTGCTTAAAGCATATTCAATTGGGAAATTATCATTAACTACAGATACACTATTCTAAATTGAGGTTGTACACCATTCTAAAAGTTGTAACTTAAACAAGTAACTTAAATGTTGAAAGAAAATAGTGGAACACTCACCATTACGCGTCCAAATGTAAGTTTGATGGGGCGGATAAGTCCAGATTTATTTAATATTGGTTTTCATAGTTATCACTTGGTATTGACTGCATGTCACTAATGTGTATGTGTTCATATCTCAAGGACTATACATATTTTCATGATTATAGCAGAATGAATTTAGAAATGGCGCACCTATATTTGGTTCATGTTAAATCAGGTACTGCACAAACTGTAGAGTTGGGCTTTATTTTTGAAAGTTCCATTATCGGTTTCTTTAATTCTATTTACATATATCTTTTTATATAGGTTGTATTATAATTATTAGGTAAAAATTCTTGTTCCAAATAGCACTGCTGGAATGATAATTGGCAAATCTGGATGCTATATTAAGGAAGTCAAAGAAAAAAGTGGAGCGTTTGTACAAATATCTCAAAAGTCCAAAGAAATAAATTTACCAGAAAGATGTGTCACCATAGCTGGTGAGAAAACTTATAAATTTATTAAAATTTTAGCCGTTATAAATGCAAATTTTCTTTTTCTCATTATAAAATTTATAATATGAAGTAAAGGTCCGTAACCACTACCTTACAGCACATCAGAGTATAAGGCGTGGTCCATTAAGGGTAACCTGTATAACATATTTTATTTTTCTGACAATTTGAATTCACTATATATATATTATTTTTATTTTTAAAATATACATTTGATGTTTTCAGATTTTGTTTTAACAAATAGATTGAATCAGCGGTGGTTTGAAGCCGGTTCGGTCAGGTTCATGCGAACCGTTAGTTCAAAATAATATTAAGTAAAAAATTAGTATTAATTTCAAGAAAATCACAATTTTTTTAATTGAAAAAAATGTGTCCGTTTCTACAAATTTTTATATAAATTGCATAAATATTACTTTACAGTTTAGCTGTTCGGCAAAAATATAGCGAAATTCACCTCTATGCAAAAAAGTGAAACTCAGAACAACAAGTCGCAGGCTAGTAGGAATTTTGTTGATTACCAGACTTTCTCATTTTTATAGAAAATATTTGTTTATAATTGACCGGAAACCACTTCCGCTTCTTCCGACGTGTGCTTTTTCTGTTATTTACTTCTCGTTATTAAAAAACAAATTAAAATCGCTAAGAAAAAGTTGGTTGCTACGCTTCATTTCCTGAAATTATTGTTTTATTATTATACTAATAAAAATAAAATTGACACTTTAAAATAGTAATTTATTACTAGTATTAAATTTGTATATTTTAAAAAGTGTCAATTTTATCTTGTGTTTTTGAAAAATTCACGCTCTTTCTAAAATGTGGAATTTGTTTTACTCCCGTGATTATTTCACAGGTTGCAACTAATGTAATATTAATATTTATTTTGCATCAATGATTATATTTTTGTGGTGTTAGTATCGATAACCCTAAC
>CAUHTR010003435.1:0-38574 GCA_959609185.1 Schmidtea polychroa
ATAGACAGATGGAAAAGCATCTCGGTATGAGTACAGTTCTTGCACTAACTGATGAACGTTTGTCACAGTACTGGCTCTCTTCAATAGGAAAACCTTTGCAGTTTCAAATTCATGTTGGGTTTCGCTTAGGTCCACGCCACACAGTGTCGCTAAAGTCTTTAGATCCTCAATATTCAAAAAGTTTGCGTGATCAGTCTTCAAACATGCAAGAGACTTATAAAGGCTTCTGTTGGTGACATCGAAGCGTTTTGTTAGTTCCTGCAGAGTCCTATCAACGACTTCGTAATACATCTGGCGATATGCGCATCTGATAGGCAAGGCCTGGTGTTCTGGCTGTCCCACAGATCCGAACACAATGAAGTTGTCTAATTTTGAGTTCATCTGAGTTCTTCTTCTTTTTGGTGTCTGTTCCATATCCATTTGACCTTCGAATTTTCCAAAAAGAACTTGGAATTCCTCTTCATTGCGTAGGCTGCGAATGCGCTCTATGACGGCATCCATAACATCACATGCTGAAGAAAGGTCCATTGCTTGACCCTGCAAGCTATTGTTGGCTGTTTCAAGGATAGTCAGCAATGAGAGCACCATGTATGCAATGAACTGAAACTCCACTTCATTGACTCGATGCAAGAGTCCAGTAGCTTCCAATTGAATATCAATTGAAAAGTGAGAATGTCTACTAGAACACATCTCAAGCAAATTCACAATTGTATCATAATTAGTTGTTATTGCCTGAGTCGTCTGCAAGTGTCCTGTCCAACGATGTTCGATGAGCCGTGTCAATTTATCGCCTTGATATATGGCCGCAACCTTAGGATATGACAAAAATGTGTATAAGTTTCTGCATATGTCGAAGAAGTCCCGCAGTTTTTGGCACTCAGAAACGGCACACACAACAACCAAATGCAACTTGTGGTTGAAGCAATGGACATACGGAATTTCTTTTTGTAGACGCTCCTGAAGCAAGGCCTGCACCCCACCATGCTGTCCAGACATAACAGCGGCTCCATCATAGCATTGGGAAATTATATTTTTAGGATCCAACTGAGCCTCTTTCAAGGTTGTCAAAATTACATCTGTGAAGGCCTCTGCATTGAGAGCAATTGTTCGGGAAATGCAGATTAAGTGCTCCTGAGGTTGTCCTGCTGAGACAAACCTTATGGCAATCGACACAATATCAGTCCCTGTTCGATCTTTGGTACCATCCACCTTCAGAGTAAAATATTCAACATCCGCAGACTTGCACTTCTTAACAATTGACTCTTGCACTATTGATGCCATTAACGCTATAATTTCATTTTGAATTCGAGGTGATGTGTACGTGGCAATTTTGGGAATCGTTTTAATGATTCGAGCCAGCTCAGGATTTTTCTTATCAGTGTATTCGAAGAGACGTAAAAATAGACCACACGGAAGCTTATCATCCTCATCAAAATCATCTCTACTGAAACTGTCACCACGAAAGGCTAATTCATTTGTCACAAGAAACTTTACAACGTCAACGATTTTGTTGACATAATAACGGTTGTTCTTCAGCTGTGTTTCATTAATCAAAGTGCAAACTTCCTCACCTTTTTCACATCTCAGCTGTTTCTCTTTCCAGCGTTCCATGGCATGGATGTGGCCAGTAGAAGATTCATGCTTTTGAAAACCTTTTCCTTTTTCTAAAGCCGATTTCCAATTTCGGAATCCTCCTGTTCTGAAAGCACTTTCGCCAGCAGAGCCGGGCAATGAAAATTTCTACAGCAAAAGCAGAAGACTGCATCTTTCTCAATAGAGTACTCCAAATATGGTCTTCCATTATACCACACAGACGAAAATGAGCGTTCCCTTGAACCAAACGAAGTCTTTGGGAAATTTACATCAGTTGGCTGGCGTGGCATTTCTTCACCCAGATCACATTTAGTAGATGACAGAGTCTTAGCAGGTGCACAAGAAGATGAGGACATCACTGCACTGTCACGGATACATGAAATAGCAGGTACAGATGAAGGACTAGCACAAGTTGAGGACATAGTAGCAGAGATACTATCACTGGATAAAGTGACTGAAGTCACAGAATTCTTTGGAATGACTTGGAAGAAATTCATGATACTCTTTTGTGTCGACATGTTCTAATACGATGAAAATAATGTTACAAAATATGATCAATTAACATGTCACTCTGCCATAGGAGTAAGTTGAGTATAATGACATGTGATGTGCTCTCATTGGCCTATCTCTCTACCATCGTATAAAGACCACAATGCACCCACTCCGTGCTCTGACACTCAATTATGCCTCCATGCGTTGTTACTGCCTGTGAGGCAGAAAAAGACAGACAGCACGCACCCTACCCACGCCACCGACTTCACATGCCAGTCTCTTCCAGTGAGGCAGATAGATGGAACATGCTACCCCCGTCCACACTACATAAACCTCTACATGTGCAACTCATGCACACCCATGTCAATGCATGTGTGCACGATAGCAATTTTTCTTTTATCAAACATATTGAATGTAATTTTTTATTCATGTCCGTTTTTTTATTTGGGGGGGCCAGACTTGCGTTTGGGGGGGCCGGGCCCTCCTGGGCCCCCCCGACGGTACGGGCCTGCTCAGATGTGATTTGATCCGCTAGCATTTTGAACCACTGTGTCAGTCTAGCCCACTGCGCCATCAAGGTTTGAATTTTTGTCATTTTTTAAATTTTTATTATAAAAAATGAATAATATATAAATTTAAAAAATAAAATGAAAACAGGGTATTCAATAAAAAATTTTTCTAAAAAATGAATTGTAATATTTGCAATAAAGTTTTTAAAAATAAAACTGGATTAATTTCTCACTTAAAATCAAAAGATCATTTATTAAAAGAAAATAATCTTAATGATACAAATTCAAAAGTTTGTTCCAAATGTAAAGCAAAAATAGAGAAAATAGAGAAATATTTAGATGTTCTAATTGTAACTTTTCAACAAAACTAAATTATTATTATTTAGATCATATAAAAGAATGTAAAAATGAAAAACAAAATTCTGATAAAGAAGAATGTCATTCAGAAGGAGAACCTGAATATGTTGAAAAAGAAAAATATAATTGGGATGAATTTAATCATATAGATGAATTTCAATTAGAAATCAATGGACCTGCAACCCCTGGAGAATATATAAATAAAAATAAAAAAAATATTAAAAATTCTTTCACTACTGTTTTAGAAAATTATAAACCAACAAGGTATAATGTTATAAAATATAAAATTACAATCAAAGCAAAATATTGGAGAGGAGCAGAAGAAAACACAACACCTTTAGATGTTGAAATTGGAATACCTTTTAAATATTTATTTTCAACTAAAGGATTTGATAAAACCATCAAAGAAATAATTAAAGCAATAGAAGCAAAACAAGAAGAGGTTGAAAATGAATTAGGAGATTCAAACTTAATATTCAACTCTTTCCAAACTTTAGTGATAGATTATTGGAGGGGGTTGCCACCCAATCCCAAATCCTATATTCAAACACCCTTTTCATCCAAAAATGTTATAAACGTACAGAATAATGATAACAAATGTTTTCTATGGTCAATACTTGCACACTTACATCCTCAAGCAACAAATCCCCAAAGAGTTTCAAAATACAAACAATATGAAAATGAATTAATATTTCCCAAAGGATTCAAACACCCAATGAAACTAGAAGACATTCCAGAATTTGAAAAATTAAATAATCTTAAACTTAGTATTTATGAACATGTTATAGGGAAAGAAATTATTCCAATTTATATTTCAGATAGTGGAACCAAGGATAACGGAGCACAGGACAACGAGATATATCTTTTAATCTTGGAACAAGAAAATAATCAACATTATATTTTAATAAAAAACTTTCAAAGTTTTACATCACCAGAGAATCCAACTTGTGGAGGAGGAACATGTAAAAGATGTCTTCATTATTCAACAACTAAAAACGCCATGATTAAACATACAAGATTTTGTGAAAAAGATGATCCAGCTTTAATTAAAATGCCTAATGATCCCAAGATGTATTTTAAAAACTTTTCAAATTTACTACAAACAGTAGGAGTGGTTTATGGAGACTTTGAATCTATAAACCTTAAACAAGATCTAGTTATACAATATTTAAAAATAATAGAAAAAAATAAACTCATGGATGAATGGAAGTCCTCTGGACAGAAGATGAAACCAGCAAGGATGAAAGCCTTTCTAAGAAAAAGGAATAAACCTAATAGTGTTAAAAAAACTAAACAACATCCTTCTGCTTATAAATTATTATTTAAAAGTAATTATCCTGAACTCATAGAATCTAGAGAATATTCACTTCAAGGAATTTCAGAAACAGAAGTCTTGAATCACTTTACTAAAAGTTTAAATGATCTAGAACATGAAATATTTAAAGTATTAAAAACAAACTATCCCCAAAATATTTCTAATCAACAACAACAAGAATATGAAGATACTTCCAACTGTTGGATGTGTAAACAAGAGATTCTTCCAGATGATAAAGTTATAGATCATGATCATTTAAAAAAGGAAAATAATTATCGAGGAGCAGCTCATAAAAATTGTAATCTTAATTGTCATACTCCTAAATTTGTACCTGTTATATTTCATAATCTTTTTGGTTATGACATACATCTATTTATAAAGCATCTAGCAGAAAATGCTAAAAACTCTTTCAAGGTTATAGGACTTACAAAGGAAAAATATAAATCAATTGAATATGGAAAATTAAAATTTATAGACTCGTTAAACTTTCTCCAAATGTCTTTAGATGCAGTAGAAAAACAATGAAACCAGAAAATTTCAAAATCACTCGAGAATTCTTGGAAAAAAATAATATTCCTCTAGAAGAATATCCTACATGCTTAGCAAAGGGGGTATATCCCTATGACTATGTTGACTCGTTTGAAAGATATAATAAATCAAGTCTTCCTAACAAAGAAGATTTCTTTTCAAACTTACTACAATCAGGGATTACAGATCAAGAATATTCTCGAGCAAATAAAATGTGGGAATTATTCAAGTGTAAAACTTTAGGAGAATATACAAGTATGTACCTATTCTTGGATGTTTATATTCTAGCAGATTGTTTTGAAGAATTTACAAACTCTTTTGTTCTTAAACCTTATAATTATATAACTGCACCCTCTTTAGCTTGGGATACTATGTTATATACCATTTGGACTTCAAATATAGAAGATGCTGATAAAATTATAGGACTTTTAACCGACATCAATATGTTTAACCAAATTAAAACAAACATTAGAGGAGGAGTCTCTTCAGTAATGGGGAATAGAGAAATAAAAGCTAGAAATGCAATAACTACAAGCCGAATGCTCTCTAAACACAATGAACCATATATAAAACTTAACAATGAGGAATTAAAAGAATTATTAGAAACAATGAAAAATCCTATATTTATACTTTATATAGATGCAACAGCTTTATATTCAGGAATTATGACTCAATTTTTACCAATGGGTGATTTCACTGAAATAGAGAACCCAACAGATGACCTTATGAAAGAAATACTTTCAACATCGAAAGATTCTCCAATAGGTTACTTTATAGAATGTGACCTCGACTATCCAGATGATATAAAATCAGGAACAAGATATTTTCCTTTAGCTCCCATAAGAAGAAAGATTAATGTCAACGAACTTTCTGAATGGCAAATCTCACAAGATAAACCTCCAACAATGAAACTTCTTTGTGATCAAACAGATCGAAGGTTTTATCTTTGTCACTATAGACTCCTCCAATTTTATCTCTCACGAGGAATGATATTTAAAAAAGTTCATAGTGTCATAAGATTTAAACAAGCTCCATTCATGAAAGCTTTTATCGAAGAGAACATTAGATGTCGAAACATTGCAAAAAGAGAAGGTAACCTTTTTAAAGATAATAATTATAAACTTTTAAACAATTCAGTCTTTGGGAAAACAATGGAGAATGTTGATAAATATACTCATATTGAACTCCTAACAAATACTACCAAAGATATTAAGCGTTATAATCGTATGCTAGGAAAGCCCACATTTAAAAACGCACAAGTATTTTCTGAAAGTCTTACTGCAGTAGAACTAAAGAATTTTGAGAAAACATATAATAAACCAATATTTATAGGGTTTTCAATTTTAGAACTTTCAAAATTACAAATGTATGAAACATATTATAACATCTTACAACCTATATACGGTTCTAATATATCAATGCATGCAATGGATACAGATTCAATGTTTTTAACAATAAGAACTCATGATTTACAAAGAGATATAACTGAAAATCCTATACTTTCAAATTTAATAAATTCATCTGGAGAACTATTTTCATTTAAAGATGAAAAACCTTTTACTCCTATAGAAAATGGGGTATTTATTCGTTCTAAACAATATTCATACGAAACATTTACAACTCCTAAATTCGAAACTCAAACAATATATATTAAAAACTCAAAAACAGAGAAATCTTTCACATACAAATATCCTATATTCCCTGAGGATGAAAAACCTGTAAAGGATAACAGATGTAAAGGAATACAGAAATCAGTTGCAAAGAATCTCACTCATCAAGATTATATAGATACATTGAATCCAAATCATAAAGATAAAATTGATGAAATACATCAACTTAAAAGTGAAAAGCATGATATGTACTTGATAGAATCTCAAAAAGTATCATTATCAAATTATGATGATAAAAGATTCATACTAAGTGATTTAAAGACAACTCTACCTATTGGAAATAATTTAATCCCTATAATAAAAAATCTAGAAAAGTTGAATAAGTTATATGATACAAAGATTACTGATCTTGATATTTATAATGTTGAAATCATTTATCCCGAGAGAGAAATCGAGAAGCCTTTATATTCTCAAGTTTTTAATCCTATATGTTTAGAACTTAAATATTTTAATACTGATTCTAAATATATAAAAGGTCTAAGTGATAAAGAATTTAAAGATCATAAATTAATGATTCATAGGTTGGCTTTCAACCATAACTGAAACCAACGATATTTAATTTTTTAATAATAAAATGTCGACAATTAATTTAAGCAACTATAGCAACCTGATCTACTTTTTTAAAAATACACCCATTTTATATATTTATAATTTTAAGAATTCTTTATGGAATAGTCTTTCAACCATTTCTCTCGTTTAATTTTTTTAGAATATTCATTAGTTATAACATTAGCACTTTTTAATCTTATAACATCATTTTTAATATCTTGTATTATTTGATTTGATTTCATTATTTCTTCGTGAGTTAAGATTCCATCTTCTAAAGCTTTTAATTGAAATAAAAATAATTTAGAGATTCCTAATTCTATTGATAAACAAACTTCTCTATATAAACTTTTCTTTTTAGAAGTATAAGATAATGAAACTATTTCAGTTAAGAAACCATCAGCTACTGAAATACTTCCAAGTATTACTGGTGCAATTGTTAAAACTGGTAAAGTTATAGGTAAAATGATTGTCAAAATTGCAGAGGAAAATCCTAAAGAATAACCTATAACTTTTAAAACTGTATTCCCTTTATTCCATCTATTTTTAATTTTTTTATAATGCTTTAATAAATCTTGTAAATGTAAGGTTTCTGATTTAAATTCTTTTATTCTCATGACTTCAAGTTCTGTGGGAGCCGAAGGTTTGGGACCTTCGGGACCTTTGAAAGAATAATATCCTGATGATAATTCTGGGAACCTGACTTCTGGATAAATTTTTTCTTCTCTTACTTCTTCCATTTTAATAATTAAAAAAATAAGACTTTATTCTTCTGAGCACCATCTGGCACCAATACTCGGATATCAAAAGAAACTCTTGTTGAGAGGATATCTTTATACAATTCTCTCAATGCTTTACGAACTTCATCAACATCAACCTTTTTTTCATAAAATATTAAATCTATATATTGTACAAGTGAACTAGAAAATGAATATTCTTACTTTTAACTTTATGTAGTCCATGTGAATGAGTATTAATATACCAATCTCCGTGTGGTAAATCATAACTAGTCATTATAACATCACCCTTTTCAAGCTTACTATTATAATCACATTTCACAAACCATTTCATTCTTTCATTATCATCATCAAACAAAAAGAAATAAGGATCAATAATCTTTACAACCATAAAAACACTCCAGGATTTACTATTTGTTGTTATTAAACTTGGTTCTATAAAATGTTTATATGTATGGGGTAATAATGTTTTATTCTGTTCTAATTCAGCAGCTCTTTTTCTAATACTATGTGTGGTGTTAATGTGTGTTCCATGAGACTCTAAATTTGAAATTCTTTTATTAAATTATGTAATCATCTCATTTATTATATTATATATTGTATTAAATTTAGTATTCATAATTTGTTTATCTTTAGAGTTTAATATGGTAGTATTTAACTTTACAACTTGTTCAGTTAACAGACTTTGTAACTTGTCAAATTTATCATTAAATCGTTGTTCGATATTATTAAGCTTTGATTCCATTGAATCCATTTTTGTTGTTAATGAACTTTCAATTCTTGTTGTTGTTAAATCAGTATAATTTTCTACATATTTTTTATTAACTGCATCAGCTTCATCAGTTGGAAAAGATAATTCTTTTATCTTGTGTCCATTTAAAATTAAATCACCCTTCATTGAATCACCTCTTTCATTAATATATTTATTTTCTGTTAAAGTTAATATTTCTTCTGTATTAAACCCTGTTTTTATTGTTCCACCACCTCTATTACATGGAATATAAGAACTCATTTATTAATAATTTAAAATGACATGTGGAACTTCGTATTCAAACCTGTTTCAAATGTAAATACATTGAAATCTCTTCTCCATTAAAATCAATCAATTCTCCTTCTTGATTAAGAATTTTAAAATTAATATCCATTATATATTTTCTACATAAAGGTAAATAATTTGGAGGATTCATTCTTTCAACTATTTTATATCCCATAGGAACTGTGTTTGAGGGAAAGGAATATAAAACATTTGTTTGTTTACCATTATTATAAGAACCTGTTATACAATCACAATGAATATTTATTGTGTTTGTATTTATTATTTTTATAATATTTTCTGATGTTATTATTTTATCTTCTTTTATTGTTATATCCAGTGCTCGAAGTGAGGCGGGATAGCCGGGATATTATCCCGGCATTGATTATGTAGGCGGAATGGCATCCCGGCACTTCATTTCATATAATCTATAGGTTTATCCCGGTACTTATTTCATTTTATAGGCACACAAATACTGCAATTAAGGTCACACATAGTACATCCATATATGTATGTATATATATATTCTTTATTCTCTATTCTCTATTCAATTAAGAATTTCCCAAGCAGCAGTAATGGATAGGTAGGTCTCTTATTTATTTACATCGGGTGATTCTCTTATTTATTTGGACACCCCCCAAAGTTTTGAAACACCCCCAACTGAAAATTTCTGCATAAAAGCCTGGAATCCCGGGTGCCACAGCATGCCTATCCCGGCACATATTTTGTTCCACTTCGAGCACTGGTTATATCCATAGGTTTAAATCCTAAAACTGTGTGAAAGAAACAATTATCTAAAAAACTAATTTTTATATTCTTCAAAGTCATTACACATTTTGAAGTTGGTATATCCATTTTAATTTTAATACCTTCATTTGTTTTTTTAGAAAGTATATCATTTAAATCTTTTATCTCATATGCCCCAGGTTCTATTGTTATAATTTCTGGTTTATGCCCATCACGAGTTTGAATAGTAAATTTATTATTATCTTTAGTTATATTAAAAATAGTATTATAAGCACAAAACCATAATAGCCCCAATTCATAATTTAAATTTTGATCTAATTTAATTGAATCTTGAAAGTTTATAGTAAAGTCTGATTCTTTTGAATTTATAGATAAAGTTCTTGAATATTTATCTGACATTATGTTTACCATTTTTTTTAAATTATCTTCCGGAGGGTTGTGAAGCTCCATTTCTTTAGTAGTAAATTCATATAGTAAAAATCCTTATAGTAAAAATCCTTATAGTAGAGATTCTAGATCATTATAAATTTCTTGAATTATAGATTCAAAATCCTGCGTATGCCCCTTTCCCTCTCCCTTATTCAATCTATACAAAACATATAAACTTAAAATACCACATATTTTAGTATTCAAAGGTTGAACTTGTAAAGAGTTAAAAGTATAACCATTTGGGGAATCAATCGGAGAACCCCTCAAGAGATAATCTTCAACTTCTTTAGTAGGTTTAATCCCAAAAGAATCAAAGTAGATAGATTTCTTATATATACAAACCCAATGAGATCCTTTTTCATTTGAATTTTGATAATTGATTATTATATTCAGAGGACTCTCCAGACTTGATAATTCATCATTCATTAATATTTTAATTTTTAAATTTAAATAATTTGCATAATCTTTTAAATCAAAATTTGTTTTTGCATTTATTCCAAATGTTTTTAAAAAATCTAATATTGAAGGAGTCATTTTGTATTTTAAAACTTCGTATTTATAACTTCGTATACTTATTAAATTTATCTTTTGAAATTATTCCTTGTTTTAACAAATCTTTAGAAATCTTTAAAATATCAGAATCTAAATTATTATGTCCTGCTTTCCTTGCAGCTAATAGTTTTCTTAATTCAATAAAAAGATTGATGGGATCCAATCCCTCTCCCTCTGTAACAACATAACCCTTTTCATTTTTATTTAAATAATTCTTTAAATCTTGAATATATTTTGCTTTAGAACTAGCTCTTATTAATCTTATTAAATTTAAATATTTTTTAATTTCTTCAACATCATCTGAAGAATATCCACAAAGTAATCTATAAAAATCATCTGTAAATTCAAAGTCTAAATATTCATTATTATAAACATTTTGTGAATGAATACGTGATTTATTTTCTGAATTTGAATATAAAGTAAAGTTTTGTTTATTAATTGTTATTATTTGATATCCTTCAGTATTAGTATTAAATGTGGGTCTAATTGAAGGAGGTAAATCATCTCTAATTTTAGGATCAACTTTAAGAGGTTTTGTTTTTAAAAACATTTCTTCTTCTTCCACATTAGAAATTCTTCTGCGTTTTCTTTGATTTCTTTCAGGATGGTTTTCACTGGATTCTTTTTCTTTATCCTGCCACTCTAGTTCTTTTATTTTTTGTTTTTTATCTTCTAAATCTTTAAATTTTGCTTGCTCATTGAAATCTTCCAACTCTTTTATAGCTTTAATTGTTGGCCCCTGTTGTTGTGTTATTACCTCATTTAATATTATAGATTCAGCATGTTGAGTTGTATCTTTTTTATTATATTTATCTTGTTCTGATTGTAATTTTTTTAAAAGTGCTAATCTTTCTTCATATACCATTTTAATGGTATCAAAAATGGTATCATAGTTCGAAGGGCTTCAAGTATAATCCTTTACCATTTTTAGTTTTACAAAGGCATCCATTCTTTAAAGATTTACATATTTTTTTAAAATCTTCTTTATCTTTTGAAGATAAAGATTCAGATGTAGAAATTTGATTTTTTAAAAAATCATTTAAACCTCTACCTTTATAAGGATCAAGATAGAGACCTTTGCCCTTTCCCTTGGAGGAAGTCTCCTTATAAGGGTTAAGATAAAGACCCTTTCCAACGGACACTCCCCCTTTAGCTTGCCCTACCTTCTTCATTGAATTGATTTCAGTTTGTAGTTTTTCTTTTTCTAAGTCTGTCTTTTGAGATTCTTTAGTTTTTTGAACTGTAGTTGCAATCCCTCCAGCTATTCCAGCAGCACCTGATAAACCAGCAATGATTGCAGGTATTAAAGCAGCTAATGGAAGAATGCCACCTTCTTTAGCTTCGTGGAGCTTCGCTCTAACTTGTTCTTTTACATGTTTTCCAATAAAATATTTTTTACCAGAGATTACTACTGATTTATTTTTATTTGAATTTATTAATTCTTGCAAAGATTCCTCTGTAGGGTTTTGTGTTGTCATTTTATAATAAATAAAAATGGATACTTGGAAACCAATTTTAAATAGACATAAATCTAAATTTAATAATAAAGTATTTCCTGATAATTTTAGATGCTTAATTATTGGATCTTCTGGATGTGGTAAAAATGTACTTCTTTTGAGAATGTTACTTGAAGATGGTTTTTTAGATTATAATAATTTAATCTTTTATTCTACAACCATTAACCAACCAGAATTACAACTTTTGAAATGTGGATTTGAAAATAAATTAACTAAAAAAGCAATAATTGATATTTTTAAAAATCAACATACATATCCTGAAGAAGTTTTTCATCCTTGTGATATGGTTGATTGGTACAAGGAAAAGATTTTAGAATCAGATATTAGTAATAAAAATGATTATGTTTCTGATAATGAGGGGGAGGGACAAGCAATTAAAGTTTTATTCTCTAATAAACCTGAAGATGTTTTACATTGTGATTTACTTCCTAAAGATAAAAAGAATTTAGTTATATTTGATGATGTTGTTAATATGAAAAATCAAGAGATTCAAAAGAGTTACTTTACACGAGGTAGACATAATAATTGTAATGTTATTTATATATCTCAAACATATTATGCTTTAGACAAAAACTCTATAAGAAATAATTCTAATTGTTTTATATTTTTTAAATTAGATAGGCGTGATAAGAATATGATTTATAATGACTTATTTTCAAATGTTGAACCTGATAAGAATATGTTTGATATGTTTGTTGATAAT
The DNA here is from genome assembly GCA_959609185.1 of Schmidtea polychroa. Taxonomy (NCBI): domain Eukaryota; kingdom Metazoa; phylum Platyhelminthes; order Tricladida; family Dugesiidae; genus Schmidtea; species Schmidtea polychroa. Next base: position 12,729 of record CAUHTR010003435.1, read on the forward strand.
CATTGGAAAGAAAAATATAATTATATTTATTTGGATAGAGAAGAAGCTGAAATATGGAAAAGTTTGTTTTAACTTGTTTTCTTTAGTTCAGAAATCTGTTTTCTGTAGTTCATTATTATAAAATCTACCTAATATTTTTTCATTATTTAAATCGATGATACCATATGTTATTGGAGTTGTATGATGTATTTTATTTATAATAAAAATTTCATTTGTCCATTTTGCTGTGAATCCTTTTTCAAATTTATTTTTATATTTAAATATTCTTACGCGGTCACCAATTTTAAATTTTGGTTTTTCAATAACATTATTTTCAACATTTACCACTTTAACTGTTTCAGGATTCAAGGAAGCATTTAAAGGTGTTGATTTTATAGAACTATGTACATCATTATTATATTCATTTACAATCTTTTGTAACAAATCATTGTTCCATTTTTGTTTTCCAATAGCAGTAAAATATTTCCACATTTTATTTTTTAATGTTCTATTTAATCTTTCAACCACAATTGCTTTTCCTTCGTTTTCTGTTGAATATAATTTAATATCATTTTCATTTAAAAACTTTGTAAAAACTTTGTTATAAAATTCTGTTCCTTTATCACACCATAAATATTTTGGAATTCTTTGATATTCTTCAAATATATTTTCAAATGCTTCTGTAATAGAATATCCTGTTTTATTTTCTAAACACCTTACAAAAGCAAATCTTGTATATAAATCTATTACTGTTAAAATTATTTTATATTTTTCAGGGTCTGATGATTTGGGCATAAAGACTAAATCAGCAGACCATGTTTGATCTTTTTCATGTACTTGAACTTTTAAATATTTTTTATTTTTTCTAAATTCATGGTGTAATTCGTTGGCATATTTTATTTCTGATTCTGTTAGGGTTTGTAAGGGTTTATTCTCAAAGAGTTGATTCTCAAGGGATCTTTCAACGTCTGCTTGTTCAATAATCCTTTTATTAGCAACATCTTTTGCTTTTCTAGGAAGTCCTGCTCCTATGAAAATCTTACCTTTCATTGCTAATTTAACTAGAGCTCTTTGAATCTTTTCCTTGCTTGATGGATTTTGGATACTATTTAAATCATGTATTAAATTCACATCTGCAACATGTCTATCTCTAAGATCTTCTGAATTGTAAGCAATATCATGTTTTAAAGCTGCTTGATCAATTCTATTTATTGGTTCTTCTCCTTGTTTGGGATTATTATTTTCATCTAATCTAATATCTAATCTTGTTCCTGGCCCAGTATAATTGTGTTTAAATAAATGTCTTTCACCTGGATATTTTTCTGTACTATGGTTTCGATATGTTTATGTTTAATTTTAAAATAAGGCCGCCGCAGCACCGGAAAGTTTTATTTTGATTTATACTTTAGTATATACAGGGAAAATTACCGAAGAAATTGAAAACAAATTTACTTATATGCTTTAACTTTCTACATAAACAGTCAGTTCATATTCTCCTTGTGTGTGGTATAAACTTTGAATAAAACTAATTATACTATACACGTGCGTGAATAGTAATAATGTAAGTAGCTTTGGTTATGCAAAGTGCAAACGATAATCGGTTTAAAATCGGATTTATACAAACGATAATCGGATTGCTCGAAAAACCGATATTAACAACCCTATTCTGTAGTAAAAGGTTTTAATATTGAAGATGTTGTTTTTGAAGATTGTAGGTCGCCTCCGGCTCCACCAAGGTCGCCTCCTAACCACGTTATATGTTTTTTAGTTTTAACATGAGAGGCTTTGTGATGTTTTGTAACTTGACAATGACAAGTTTCACATGTCCAATATTTACTCATTTTAAAAAGTTTTTTATGAGGGAATCTACTTATGAGGAATCACCTCGTACATTTTCAATAATTGAAATCTTTCCACCATATAATTTCATTTCTATTTTCTTTTCTTCTAATATTAATGTATATACTTTAGCTTTAAAATTAGAATCCTTTGTTATATGAAGTGTAACATTAACATTATTTATAGCTAGGCGATCATCTTGGTCTGATACATTTATACAAAATATAGAATATAAATTTTTGAAATCTTCTAAACTTAATTGCGGTTCAATTTTAAAATCATAACATGTTTCAATATAATTTAGATATGGGAATATGTTTTCATTATTTTCAATATTAAATTCCATTCTATTTATTGGATAATAAGAACTATTTAATTGAATTTGGATTGTTTTTAAATTATCATCTCCAATCTTTTGAATAAATAAGTTGTTATTTTTGTGGAAAGATGAATCTACTTCTTTGAATCCAATCAAGATATATCTTGGTCGGTATGCTAAATTTGCTACCTTTATAGAATAAGTTGAGCCTTCTGTCATACTGAATTCACTACAGATTCTATTTAAATAATTTACATTTATAGATTTGTTGGAATTTATTCTTTCAAGGAGTTTGATTTCAGAATGTGGATTTAATGTCCATTCAGGTATATGTAATTCAAGTGTTGATAATTTTAATTTAGCTTTTGTATCTGCAGCTCCATAGAACAATCTTTTATCACCTTCTAGTCTATTACAGATGAGTTCTATAAAAACATTATGGAGCACCCGGTTATAGTTTTGAAGGAATCCGAACAAGTGTTTTAATTCAAAATAACCTTCAAATTTTTTCAACTTATAAAGTTCAGCTCTTTTATAGTAAGCATAATTTACATCTAAACCATCTTTATCTAAATCCCCTTTATTAACATCAGGAATCCAACCTGTTAATTCACCATATTCATTTTTATAATCACAACCAGTCAAAATAAAATTTAACATTGTAGAATATACTCCTGGATGCAAAACAGTTTCAATTTCTGATGATCCTAGTTTTAATCTCATGTTGGAGAATAAATTTGGAAAGAAATTATTTTCTAGGGTTATATCTTTGTTTGCTTCAATTTCTAATTCAATTTTATAATATAATTTGGCATTACAAATATCTATTGGGTTTGATGTTTGAAGAGATTGAAAAACTATATCACCCCTACGATTTAAGTTTGCTATAGATCCTGAAGTTGGAGAGATTTTTAAAATATCGATTTTTTTTATTTCATGAGTAAATTCTTTATTATAATCAAGATTTAATTTATTTTTTTCTTGAATTTTAAGACTTATATTATTCATTTTTATAATAAAAATTTAAAAAATGACAAAAATCCGAACTCCGATAGCGCAGTGGGAATAGACTGGCACAGTGGTTCAAATGGATAGTGGTTCAAATCACGTCTGAGGTTAGTTTTTTTTCAACATAAAATAATATTAAAAATTTGAAAATAATATTGAAAATGGTGTGGGTATCTTAGATTTATATTTTATTTTATTTATTTTTATTTTATTTTATTTATTTTATTAATTAATTATTTTTTAAACATAAATATGAAAAAAAAATATTGAAACGGGTGATGGTGGCGAACCGGTAATTATCGCCACCAGTCTTTCGAACACCCCCGGATCGATTCTATAATGTGCACATTTATTTCTTGGTTGTTTTCGGACCTCTTTCGGATTCGCTTTCGAATTCATTTGTACTTTCGAGCAGCACACTTAAAACGCCGATGAAATCGACTTCGTGAGCGAGAAGCGAATAATAAGGTGTGCTGCTATTATCGGATTGATTCTGATTATGGGCCTGGCCAGCTTGTATATTGGAAGAGATTTGATAAACGAAAGAGGTTGAAATAAAAAAAAAAAAAAAAAAAAAGATCCGGATCAAAAAAAAAACTGTTGAGAGGACAGTGAAAAAAAAATTAAAAAAAAATATCACTGTCCTCTCAGAGCAGTTTTACTATTTTCATAAATTTTTTTATTCTTCAAGACATCAAATTAACTTGCTAGTTGACATCCTCAAGTAGTGTGTTTATATACCCAACCAAAATAGCCCTCTAACTTTTCATAACCCCATTTTCTTTTCTATTCTCTTTATGTTTTTAGTTTGAAGCTTTTGAGTTTGAGGCTTTAAAGATTAAAACAGTTAGAGTTATTAAGGGTGGTTGTTTTCAAAATATAGGGTTAAAATGTTATAAAAGTATAGGTTTTAGGTTGTTTTTCTAATGGTTTAAGCATAATGGAGGTATGTTTTGTTTGGGGGGTTGTTTTGGTTAGGGATATAAACACACTACTGACAATATCAGCTGTGAAATTGTGAAGGCAGTAAAGGGAGCTTAATGGAAGTTCGTAAGAATTAACTGAAGTAAATTGCAATAACACCAGCTGTGGGAGTTGAATCCAATTCCAGCTGTTAATTAATTTGCTATAAAATAATCGTGAGGAGATCGAAAAAACTATATCTAGCTTAAGAAAAATATCGGATTTTAACCATAAGTTTAAATAATCTATATATTTGATTCAATTAGTTTAAAGGGAACACACGCCTGACCCCAAGCATCAGCATTTCGGATAGATTTGTTTTAGGGTATTAAATTTACAGAAGGCAAAACTTAGGAACGTTAAAACAAGTCATTTTACAAATTTACAGATCAATCCTAATTAATATTGTTGGGCTAAAAATAATGATATAAATAAAAATATTATTATAAGAACTTTTATTTCTTCCAATTTCACCACTGATTATTTTTTCCATTGAATTTATTAAAAAGAGAGTTTGAAGACTATAAATCAGTAATATATCGATGTTTGTTGATACTCACGAATTTTCGGCACTGCCTTTTCCAAGTGAATTTGATCATTATTACATTAAATAATTATGTTGGATTGTCGACTAGGCAAATATCGATTCACTTTACTACTAGGGGATGATGGTCAGTCACTCTACACAACTCCATTTGTTGACCGCTAATCGGAACCCCCATGATCATTCTCACACCATGACACCCATGCCATACAGCATGTTGGTCCTGTGTCATGATGGCGGAATGCAGCAAAAACCCCTATCTTAGGACTACTCCTTTACCACATTTTGACACGCTCCTCTACTGACTGCCGATGGGAGGACTTAAGTCTTACGTCATTTATTGAAAACTTGATCGGTTTTTTCGGTCTTTCAGATAAATACACCACTTTCAAACCAACTCTATATCACTCAGTCATATCATGGAAAATTTATAACACAACTCTGGACAAATTCACACATATATTATACCACAGCAAAAAAACAGAATGCAAGGAAAAAAAAAATCACGGGATTTACACCCACCCATTCAATTAGAGTACTCAAGTTGATGGAGAGAGTCTAATAAGATGATACACTGCTTGTCTTTAGCATTCTCATTTCGAATTTTTGTCGGATCTCATAATGTGGACGGCGAGGTTTCGGCAAAAATCTCGTCGAGATTAAAGAAGTCCTTTGCATTTTCTTCCCAAGAAGTAGTAGACTTGTTCTTTGACGAGCAATCTTCAATAAGGCTATCTAGGCAGTTTTCCACCCTGAAGAGTTTCGTTCTCATATCTTTCATCTGACAAGAGGAAAACCATGTACCTCTATGGTCTTCTTTAGTAGTCCGATCTGAGCTTGAAGAGTTTTAATTATCGAATTTTTGTCGGCACAGGAGAAACAAGGCTTGAGTGCCGCCGGCGTAGAAGGGAAATTGTACATTTTCTACAAAGAAAGAAAGAAGAACCAGCATTACCACATTGATAATAAACAGATTTAGAAAGTTTGACCGAGCGATTGGCTTTCCGCTTGAATACTCACAGAAATCATGACGAAAGCATACTAAACCACTTTACTTTATAATTTATAATTTGGGAGTCAACATTACTGTTTAATACACTGCCCCAAATATCTCCTCTTCTATCGGGCGTTGATATTTGGGTATTCTCTGTATTTATCTTCTATTCTTTCATCACTTGGTTCGTCTATGAATGCTACGCATCTCTTGTCTGCTTGTCTTGTTTCCTTTCTCGTTCCTTGATAACCATTCCCTGCTTCGTATCGTTCTTGTTGTCTTCCAGAATTCTCATTGATTCTCCGATATCTCATTCTCTCCAAATTTGTGTAACAATCTGCCTCTTTATGACCTCCCAAGCTACACCTCGTACACCATATTTTTTTACAATCTCTTCTCATGTGTCCCGGGGTACCACACGCATAACATTCTACTACCTTTCTCTGCATCTGTGGACACTGACTTCTTACATGTCCTTGTCCTCCACATGTAAAACATGTAACTGCCTTCTTTGTTATGCAATCTCTACTCAAATGTTCTACCTTGTTACATGTCCAGAATTCGTTCTTATTTCTGATCGGTCTTTCTTCTCGATACTCTCTTGACTCGCTATTATATCTTGGTGATACAATATTTCTTGCTTGATTTGTAACCGTGTCTCTGTAATTTCTTGTTATATTCTGTTCTAGTCTTCTTTCTCCCACTGCGTAGATCTCTTCTGCAACTATACGAGATTCATGTAAATTCTTGATTTTTTTCTTCACTTCCGTTGTTTCTTTGGTGTCACTTAGACACAATTCTCGTTTCAAAGTCTTCTCGGCTGCACAGTGTACCAGCAGATATTCGGTTAAACTTTCCTTGTTTAACTCATGCCTCAATATTTTATCGACTAACTAGTCTATGATAGCAAAATATTTATCGGGCTCTTCACTAGTCTGTCTATAAGACACATCAGATTGTAAATCTTCTGCGAAACTTGTTTTTTGACGAATGCCTTTCGCACTCTTTCCTTGTAACATTTGATATTTTGATCAACTCCTTTATATATCTCTCTGATCTGTTTGTCGATCAGTTATTCGATCATCACTTTTTGTATTGCAGTAGGCATTTTAGTACATTTTAGTAGTAACATTTAAAAATATTTATTGCATTCTTTAATGAATGTTTCAACATCATCTCCTATATGAAAATCATTTGGGAATAGCTTTTTTATGAAGAAATCCATATACATGATCGCCATATTGGAAGCTGCTAAAACATCTTCTCAATTATTTTTTAAATCAGGTTCAAAAGATAACATCGTAATTCCAAGTATTTATTTAATGAAATATTGTATAATTTCCAAACAAATTTTCAGCGTTGAATAAAATATTTTAAAAACCATTTAATAAAATTTTGATATTTAAAATATATTTATTTAAAAATGATTTACTAATAAAAAGCTTGTTTTATTTTTTAATTTAAAAATTTCAATTTAAAAATGTTTTTAAAAGTTATTTTAAATAGTCAATTATTTATCATTTGAAATTATCTTAAATTAAATTATTGAAATATTTAATTCTCAGGTGAAAACACCTCACAAGATTTAAGTAACGAATTATAAGTAATAGAAAGACGAATTTCGAAAATACTTCAGCAATTGATGTCCTCTCACATATATGCCAACATAAATTAGAAAACATTGTTCCCAATTTATTTGTCGCGTTGCGCATATTCGCCACATTGCCAGTATCAGTTGTCAGTTCATAAAAAAGTTTTTCAAAATTGAAATTGATAATTGCATGCACTCGTTCGACCATAGCTCAAGAAAGATTGACTGGTTTGGCATTAATATCAATTGAGCACGAAATTGCAGGTAATCTTGACGTCGATAGATTAATTCAAATATTCGCAAAAGTAAAAGCAAGAAAGATTAATTTCTCATAATAAACATTGGATTGCAATATGTATTTAACTTTATTTTGAATGTATTATTAAATATGTTAATGAATTATTGATGCTTAAAACAATTTTTGTAAAAACTTTCCTTTATTGTTAACTCAATTTTTTCTTTAATTCAAATTTGTTTATATTTGTCTATGCTATGTTTGGCTATGCATGTTCATATGTAAGTATACGTGTTGATAAGGGACGCATGAATTTTTTTTGTCTAACGGTCCACGGTATTATTAATAGATTCGAGTGCGTTGCGTCTCTTTTCAAAGTAGTGTTGGGCTAAACGGAAAAATAATTGCTAAATGGTTAGTGGCTGTGAATTGAGGTAAACGAGGAAAAACAGAAAAAGGAAGAACAAATAAAATAATTAAGTTAGCAACAAATAAATTAACTACGCAATAATAACAAAATTTAGGAAATAATAAAAATGAAACTTAAACAAAATAAGGAAAAACGTATATAAAAGTACGAAAATTAATTAGAATTTGAAGAAAAACTAGAAATAGGCCGTCACACCCAAAGACAAAAAAATAGACGAAATAACGCAAAAATACAAGAAAGATAATAAAACTAAATAAAACAAAATAATACATAAGAAAAACAATAGAAAATAAAGAATAAAGAAAAAATAACCAAAAAACAACCCGACTCAATTCTAATTGGTTAAAATTTATTATATAAGGCGGCCGCTAAATCAGTTAGATAACTATTTCAAAATCAATTTAGGTTAGGACTTTTAATATAGAGAACTACTTCAAAATCAAATTAGGTACCAACTACTACCAAACCAAGCAACCATTTTGGAAATCACTAATTCAAGGAAAAATCTATCAGGAATCTATTATAATCGATAAATTTGAACCACACAAGGCTTATAGAACTATTCCACGTTATTATATTAGCATGCATCATTCAAGGATTTGTAGATCTCATCGAAGCTCTACTTACTGAATTGTTAAACGAGAAAAGAGTATTTGACCCCGAATTTACTCAGTTCACTAGTAACTAATTGTTGAATTTCCAAGTAATTTAGTTGAATTTTATTTATGAAATTTGTTATATCTCCATGAATTATAATGATATTTAGAATTGTAAAAATGTTATAATGAAAATATTATTTTATTAACCACCTGCCTTTCTCCTTCATGGAACCGGCGACGATGCCGTCTGCAAACCCCGAGTGTGATGTGTATGCAAAATATTAGGCTTTACAATTATGATATGAATTTCAACTATGCCATGACTTTAAAATGCCAGATTTATGCAGTGAAGGGTAGTCACCGGAATGGCTTAAAGATTACTGTAGAAACATCAGTTATGACATCATACTCGGATTTCAAAGGGCATGGTCGTCGAGTAAATTTATTTCATTTATTGTTTAATCATTAAAAGTAGACAATTGATAACCACATTGAATGTTCTGTAACAATATTTATTTTTCATAACATTTATCTGATAATAATATTTCGATTTTCATATTTCCTTATTATTATTGATAGCATAAATGCGGTGAACTCTGTCTATCAGGACAATCTAGAGAACAGTCGGTAGGGATACCGGTAGTATCTGGGTGGTCCTGGTAAGCGGAGAAACCATGACTATATAATCCACCGAGTGTAATTACAAGTGTTTTCATCGAGAAGCAATTGAGGTCGTTTTTGCGAAAGATTTTGTAACTCTAAACATCGTCATATCTCATATGATTCCAGATTTTTTCCTACTAGACAAATCCCAAAGTGATCTAGGAAAATTCCGTTCGATAGAGTAGTGTCCGAGGCAGTTTTAGAGTTCACCTTCACTGAATTACGGAGAATTATCCATCTTTACTTCTTTGACCAGACAATCATTTTCCAATTGACTCGGAGAATTTGCATAATTTACGACGGAAATATTTCCAACGTTTAGTAACAGTACGATTACGGTAATACTCAAAATTCGATGTAAATTATTATCTACAGTTTTCTCACGATCGGCAATAGCATCTCTGAATTTGCGAATCATCGCCAACGCTTCATTCACAAACGACAACGATAAAATTTCGCCGATAAAAATCCGACTACTAGAATCCCACCGCACGACGGTAATGAGATTTTCACTAAACAAAGAAGGAGATAATATAAACAAATTTGAACCAACGATCACTCGATTCGACTAAACCCGTCAGACTTGTTTATCTATAATCATATGTCAATGTAAACACTCGCGGTAAACTGGAATTAAGAGAATCTACTGGAAAAGCGTAAATATTTACACGTCGCCGAATGATAAGGATCTGAGATGAATTTACCAAAATCAACTACACATCGGCAGATTGAAACGCTTGACATAAATAATAAAAATGGTCGGCGAATAATACATCTACTATTGAAATAATTAAACTTAGAATCTCACTTGAAAAATATAGAATTAGTTATTATTATTTAGGTCTAACTATTTCTCTTAATCAGGCAATTAACGCATTCAGTACATGAAGACAATAAAAATTGATTTTTTTTAAACCGTCTACCTAATAACTTACATTTCGAGGAAATATTTTGAAAATAGAGTTGTTGATCAAATTTCACCTTAATCGAAATCCAAGCAAGATAATGATGACGAGTTTGATTCTGTTAATAAAAATAAATTGACGGTATGAGGAGGGGAACAGCCCTAAGGTTGAAATTCACCGAGCGACCAGCGACCAGTCTTGTCTACCATAATATGTCGATTTAGTTTTTTTAACTACTTCATTTTCCAGAAGTGTGTGAGCCCAATCTGCCGCCGAAGGGACTTCAACCCTGTTTCTCTTGCTCGGATAAAAATGCCGATATCAGAAGAAACGAATTGAGCATTACGAATGTACATGGTTCTCTCCTGCCCAAATGAAGGAGGAGAAAACGAAGGTATTGCGGCTAAGCACTGTCGAGACAGCCTCCTAGAAGAAAGCCGATGCCAACGGCTAACGTTAAAAGCTCAGTCTAAAGCTTTACATAAAGTCTACACTGAGACAGAGATTCAACGACGGGTGCGTGAGTATCGATAAAGGACGGTTCATCACCGGTTCATCACCGAGGAGACGAATTTCCACTAACAAAGACAGATTGTAGCAGCCATGGAAATCATTTTCCACCATTGAAGGATCTCATTCTATCCGGATCGAAAGAGTTACACCAGGCATCTACTGATACCGCCACCACAGCCGCTGCATCGATAGCCGGTTCTAATAGTATCTCTTTCGTCTCGACGGCCAAGAGACGAAAGCCCCCATCGTGGGCCTAGAAAAATCAAAAACGAAGGGATGCGTTCGCGGTTCAAGAAGCATCCCTATTCGCTGCCCAACCCATAAAGAACAAGCTCCAAGGATAACCGTATCCATTCCACAGGAGAATTTCCGCATAATTTCTACGGAAGCGTCCCGTTTGTGCAATGATACTCAGCTTCAGGTGGACATCGACGCCCTGATAGCTGAGGGCGATATGATCTGATAAGTCAAAGCCAAATTCAACGAAACCAATTCCCTATTCAAAGATTTACCTTTCTAAACGTATGGTGTGACTGTATCCCGTCAGTCGATTCTTCAATAATTTTCGTACTTGTGATTCCTAACGTATTTCGTGTTACTCAATAAAACTTATTGACGTCAAATTTATAAAGTTACGATGAATTATTTTAATGTATGTGTGAAATCTATAAGAATAATAATGACCACGATTTGTGGACCAGAAGGCCAGTCTGTGATTTGGAAATGAGGTAAGTACTTCTATGGCACTCTTGAACCCGAACTGTGAATTCTACCATGGGAGCTACCAACGTGTCACATCACCAGGGTATACATGAGGGGAGATGATTGCTAAGTCATGGAGATTACCAAAGATAGGCTGTCTGAGCATGCGAATGATTTGTTTTTTCTTTTTCCTCTTGGGTAACCAACAGTTTATTTATTATTTTTATTATTTATGCCAAGCGTTTCAATCTGCCGATGTGTAGATGATTTTGGTAATGCTGCCGTTTCATCAGTTTATCATTTAGATAGGGTTGAAAAGTCTATCTCTGAGGTAATTTATAAAGTACCAAACACGACTATTTATAGGAACCAACTTTATACCCGCGTGAATGAGAAGCCTTGGTGTTGTTATATATGGAAAAAGGTTTAATGCGGCTACTCGACCCATATACACATCAGCTATCCAGATTACTGATTAAAAGTCCTACGACTAAAGTAAACGACCGATGTCCGAATCGGTGATGACTAACAATGGAATCTATCGATCCGCATAGAATTGAGTAGAATTGAGCATAGCTAGTTCGTACGATTAGTGCTATACCGAACCCTAGTTACAGTACTTCTCGAACGGTCGACTTATTATTAATGAGATGGGCAAAACGAAATGCCCTTATTTGCTTCACTCCAAAAAGATAATTCAATTGAAATATACTATTATACTATTATATAAGAGAAAACATAACAAAACAAACAACCAAGACAATGGAACACTTATATTTTAATTCGAATTAATGCTTAATGTTTCATTATTGTGTTACCAACTGCTCAAATCTTCACTATCGCAATTTTATTTTGTTAAATGCCAGTTTAGACCCAATATAAAACAAATATAAATAAATTTGTAAAGTTTTCAGCTTCTTTTTGCTAAGTAATCCATTTTGGAATTAACTGTCGAGAAGAGAGCCTTATAGAAAGAACTTAGCCAAATTATCAAGAGTGAACAAATACTGAACTAGAGGTAACGTGTTACTAACTTGCCAATATAAGAATGTCTATTACAGCTAAAGTATCAGATTAGTATCGGTGAAAATTTGAACTATTGTTACTTTTAATAATAATAAAATTAATTTTGTTGAGTTCTTAATCTGATCGAGAACACGAGTTACATTTACAGCTTCATCCGGCAGAATAATAATTACAACTCAATGACAAAATTAAAATCCTTTTCCTTTCCAAAGTCAAGAACAGCCGAGACCATAACAATGCAATGAATTAATAACACGTAACTAAGTTATATGAAGATTTGCTTTAGGTATAAAAATCTCATCGAAAGTGTTGTGTTTGGTCTAAAAAGGTGAGATATAAACCAAATTAATAACTTCAAGATCCACCCAGCTATCTAACTATTCTAAATGAGAAGCGAATTCAATTATGGGAACGATATAAAGTGCGGGACAAGCTATAAAATTGCCAGTTGGTCTATAACAATATAAAAAAAATGTAAAGATAATTCAAAGGAAATGGCCAACCAAAATCAAATTGATTTTAAGCATACCAGAACTGATATTTACCAATGGATTCCAAGGCGGAAGATCAAAATTGTGTAATGCAACACAACAACCTCCAATTTTGATTACGCTTACAATGCTAGATTTTCTCATCCGAATTTTTCGATTATCACATCCAGTAATCCAGTGGTGCTTAACCTGGTTCAGTGAGTCAGTCTCGAGGAAGGTCAAGACCCCCGACTTATATGATTCGTGGTGACACGGTTGTCCATCATTGGCTGCAGGTGATCACGCAGCGGTAGAGCAAGCGATTACCGATCAAGGTGGCCGCCCGAAAATGACCATAGACATTTTATGCGTATCGTCCGTACCTACCTACTTTCAAATATAAAAAGAACATGTTTACACTCTCTTTTTTTTCATTTTGTACACCTATATATAAATATACCATGTTTTGAATTTGTAAACATCTAATTTTATTTTTCAAATTAGAGAAGTTCGGTGAATGCGCATATGTAACTGGTGGGGTTCGGTACCTCCAAAAAGGTTAAAAACCACTGCTCTAATCAATAATTATTTATTTATAAATAGTCTGAAATTTGCGGTTGGCAGAATTTGTGGAAGGGTGAGTAACACGTAGTTTTGGCAGCCTATCTGTAGCACCTTGCAATACACTAAACACCGCTGAGAACCGTTTCCTATAATATAACAAAAAAATCAATAATCTTACATTATAGAAACATACATACTTACTTTGATTTCACGTTGATGTTCTCATTTATAGCCCAGTGAGATACATACACCAAAGCGCATTTAATTATCATAAATGAGACATTCATTTAGCTTTGTCAAATAAGCTTTGTTTTGGATTTTAGTTAATTTTAAGATTTTTTTAAAAATAATGAATAAAGAAGTAAGATATTTATTATAATATACATTAAATTTTTCATAGTTTTATTAAAATATCAAGAATTTAGGGAAGAATCTTTAATATGATTATTAATATGATTTTTGAAATTATTATGATCTGTTTTTCGAAGTTCCTCGTTAACTGCTTGGAATATTGCAGTAAATCATTCATTGAAGGTAAATCTGTCTGGAAAAAAAAGTCCTTACCCCATTTTTAATTTTGCTCAACACTTTCAATGGGGTTCAAAAATGGATTATATGGCAATTTTTCTATTTGAATAGTCAATGAAGATATATTATTGTAAATGGATTAGCTCATCTTTGAAAATTGAGACCTCGATTTGTTGGTATATTGTTATAAATTCTATTGTATACTCGTGATCTACCGAAGCTCTTGTTCGTCCATCTATTGAAGAGCATTCATCTATGTATTTCTTGAAATGAAATAGTCGATTCTGATGAAGTTTCTGACATATTCTTGTATATTTTTTTATAATTGATTAATTTTAAATGGAAAATTTTTAGCTAATTGAATGTCCGCATGATAAATCAATGTCCTATAGTGTGTATTTTTTATTATAAAACCGTGTTTGTATGTATTTATTTTTCTTCCAACAGCGATTTTTTCTATCTTTCTATAGTGTAAGAGCTAATTGAATGTCACCTAGCTAATTCAATGGCCCTTCTGGCTATGACACACACACATTTATTATAGGTAAGTTAATATTTATATTATTAAATATGCAAATCAATGGCCATTTGATGATAATCAAATGCCGGTTGGTGTATTATACTATATACACACGCATACTCACATGCACACAAATCAGGGGGAAAGTTTTAATACAACCAATCAAATCACATTTGGAATAATTAGAGAAAACATTCACAGCAAGAGCCATTCGAACATTTCACAACGCCATTTCTCGTACAGCGTCAATGAAATTATTCGATTCTGCTTTGATGAAATTATCTTTTAATAATTCCTCAGCTGTCGGGCGATTTTTCGGATTGCCTTGCACGCATCGTTCAATGAAATTTTTTAAGCATCTCGATCTATCTTTAGGAATCTCATATGTAATCGCCTTATCATTGGCAACCCGCCTAGCAACATCGAGATCATCGAGATCTTGATAAGGAGGATGCCCTAGAAATGACAATTAACACCAATACCAAAGCGCTGTTATTACCAAGTGCAAATGCCAACAAAATAACACCTAACGACCATATATCTACAGTATTACCATATTCCTCATTATTAAATATTTCTGGAGCCATGTATCGATAGTTGTTCGTTTTAGTTTGACGGAATCCCTTCTTCAAGTCTTCTTTTGTAGTGCCAATGAAATATTTTGACATGCTGAATCCACATATTTTAATCTGGTTATCGTTCGTTAATAGAATATTCGATGCTGAAATTCCATAAATTAATCAATAGAAATCCAATAAATTCCATACGCGTCAAATTGCGATAAATTATTTTATTGTCATGTAGGAACACTAGCGCATTTAGAATGCCTGTTGTCCATTTAGCCAATTGGATGTCAGAAATATGCGGTATATTCTTGATATATTTATCCAAGGATCCCTATAGGAGAAATATTTACAATCGATTCTCTTATTCTACCTAAATTACCCCATCGATATATTCCATTGCAATATAGATATAATTATCCTGTTTAAAAAATCCTTCAAATTTCGGGAAATATTGATTGGTTTCGATAAAATTAAACACTATCAACTCATTCAATAGCAGCTTTTGCTGTTGCAATCTTTGAGTTGAACTTAATAGATAACGCTTGACAATAATTGTTTTCCCTGCTTGATTTTGTGCCTTGAATAATTCACAATATGCTCCAATGGTAATCGGATTTTTTTCCAATTCCACTTGCAATCTATCAGCAAAATGTAACACGAATTTATTTGAAACAATTTTTACTTAATCGTATGATAATATCTTATTATTGAATCACCTTTGATTAAATATTCGAACAAAAAACGATTGTCATCTAGCATTTCTTTGTCAAGAAATAATTCAAAGTCATCCATGTTATAGTTGTAAGAATTTGATACTTGATGTTTCAAATCAATCACTTTATTTGTGATTTGATATTTAACTAATAAATCCTCTTGATTTCTAATTAGACTATTAACTTTCAAATTACCTTCCTTACTAACCAAGGGATAATTATTTATCATGAGAGAAAATATCACCTTCTAATTGCATATATTTGACAGTCATCAATAAAATGACAGTCAGCTAATATACAACTATCTGTGAGTTTAATGCCATCTTTGAAAATAATAAAGTCGAAATTCTTAGAATAATTAGAAATGATTTCCTTCATCTGGTTAACAGTTTCTTGCAAATTAACTTGGATAACAGATGGAACATTAAAATTACCTAAAACATTTACTACAGCAATATGTCTAAAAAATGACAAAATGAAAAATAAGCAATTATCTGAAACAAACGTTATTGTAGAAATTTCTTGTACTTCTGTCAAATCCACACAATCATTTATATCAATATTATAACTCAATAAATTCTTATTATTGTCAAGAACTGTATTATTATGCATTAATATAAAATTTTTTTCCCTTTTATTAGATTCAATTTGATAACTAATCAATATTTTCTGCTTTAATTTCACAATAATATCATTTTCCAAAACTTTAAAATTTATGAGTTTTGGGATTGAATTTGGTAAGTATATCCTAAAATTTACTTCCATTTGAAAAATGTTGAGGATCTTAAGAAGTATTATAACAAGATTTCTTAAAATATTTTAGACACTATTTTTCAAAAACTCATACGAATCTATTTGTTTACTGAGCGAAATATTTATAATATTATATAATATTTTAATTATAATATTTACATATACTATGATAAAAATACAAATTTCGCGTTGTTACAGAAAACTAAATCTAAAAAGAGCAAAAAACTAATGATCCATATATCCGTTCTACAGAAGACTTCAGTTAAATTTTGAATTGTTGATGTTGATGCCCATGCCGAAATACATCCTGTATCTAGCATATCTTTCATCTTCGTCTAGTAATAACGACTAATTATATCCCTAAAAAATCCTTGCCGATATTTGATAATATAATTTATAGTAGATCATCGAAAGGTATCGCGAGGAAATCGTTGACCGAAACTCACCCAGGATATGGGGTAAATAAATAATTAAATAATATAATTACAAATATCCAACACGTCATAAAAATCAAAAGATATTAATTTATTCATTTGCTTGTATTTTCCAATAGTATAAATTGCATTGATATCGCCAAGATATTGGAACGCATCGTACATATCGATGTTGAATCAACATACTCGAAGATTCTCTTTTTTTTAAATCACGTCATGCATGTTTATAATCGCCTTTCTGTGATTTACCAATTAGGAAACGGTTCAAATCTTCTTCATCTCTCATCTTATTAATTAATCTTGCAATATTAGGATGTGTAACTTCATTTCGATGATTACAAGATCTGTGTCAGCCTTCAACTGCGTTTGTGGTGCGAGGTACATTATTTATGATACGCGTATATATCAAAAATACTGGCAGTGATTTGATTATTTTTGGCGTCGTAAGTTCCAATATAAAGACGTTCTAAATAATCGATAAATTCAGAGAGATTTTGAATTTTTTCTTCATTAATCCAGGTAACAATTTTCTTAAAATAAATAATTAGTTTTGATAATTTCACAAACGACAAGTCAAGAAAATAATTAATGGGTCCCCATAGTTTTAGCCAAGTTGGTAACCTAGTCGGCGAAACCAATAGGAAAGGTGAGCTCCTATCTTAAAACTACTCTCCGAATTAAGAAGATACTCCAGAGACAAAGTTGGATTGGAGATTCAGTTACAAAATTGTTGACGGCGGTGTTGTCAATTAATCACAAATTACTGTCTATTAAATGGTTCACTGACGTTTGAGTCGATGAAGAATCATGCTGGAGGTTTCTCCCAGAAGCTATTATCTTCGGCTTCTTTGAGGAGAGCATCGAGATCGAACTTAGGGTGAATTTCTTCCGCCACAGTAGTCCCCGTGGCCGGAATAACTCGGAATTCGTGAGATTTCGCGGTGTTCATGGCGACAAGAAAATAAGCTTCCACTTTTGCACTGTTGATTAGCTTTGCTTTGGCCTACTTAATCTTTATGTGCTTGGTCCGCTCTGTGCGCGATATTTGTTTTCTTTTGGACTTGGGTGGTTGGAGTTGTGGGACTGCTGCAGCGTTGGACAAATTGACGACGACTGGAGCAGTGCTGATTCCGGTGAAAACGACATCCGGTGTGGGGGGCTAGGAGTAGTTCCAGCGTGTCCTCAACATGCTACAGGTATAGTACTGTTTGAGTTTTTAGCCTGATGATGGGTGGGGAAAACGTTGTCCTTCTCTATTACCGGAATTGATGCAATCCTTCGATTCAGTGCGGGCTTGGTATACACCTTGTGGAGCGCCTGTGATTACTCCCACAAGAGTAACCACTGGACTCTGGTTTCTTCGAGTAAACTGTCTCGGCAGTGATCGAGCCGTAGAATCTTTTTATTTGATTCTTTCATCTGGACAGAGAATAACCGGGTCCCCTCCAGATGGTCTATCTTCTTCTTTAGCAATCCTATTTCTGCCTGCTGTGCTTGGATGACGGTGTCCTTGTCCGAACACGAGAAACAGGGATTCAAGACCGATGGAGATATAGTAGTAGATGGCATAGTCTACAAATCAAGGGACGATGGTTATACAAATGTCGATTAATGACGTGGAGTAGAAGAGAAAAGAAATATGATCAGAGGTCTAAAACACAAGTAAAAGCACTCCAGGATGAGGGAAGTAGAGGTGCACCCCACCCAAGTGATGACTCGATTTTAATACATCTATCCTTACTTCACTAACACAGATTTTAAATTTAATAATCAAAACGAAATCTCTGTACTCGATATAAACATAATTATCGATATTGTCTGGATATCCAGTCTTATACTTAAGTACTATATAATCCCTCCTTGATTATTCATATCCAATCACCGCATTTTCTACTCTTGATAATCATATAAATCCATTCTAACTATGTGCCTGAGGATCCTATAAATCCGCCCGACTTATTCATATCGAATTATCGCTATACCCAGAAAGTGCATAACCTCTTGCTAATTATTGACATGAAATTTAACATAATTTCTACGCCTCAAAATTATTTAAATCCTTTCTAATTATTATCCATACTAAATTAACAAATTTTCCATTAGCAAAATACGTATTAGCGCACATTTGATTATTTATATTTAACTAGTTCTGAAATCGCTAAGTCGTAATCTTCTTATGATCAAACGCGTCTTAGTTACAAGTTCTAACTGACGAAGTCTAGTTAGGATTATCGATACATTTCAGACGCGTCAAATCCTTACGTTTTACCTTCAGCATAACAAGTTCCTTATGTTTCGATGATTGGTCAATCCGTGTTGCTATCCAGATTTTCACGGTCTATGGAGAACAATGGTCTAAAATATTTGAGTTATAGTAAATTAAGGTTCTAAAAAATTAAATTAAAGTTAATAAAGGTCAAAATTTTAAAATTAAGTAATCAATGGTCAATAATGTTAAATAAATTTTTAATAAGTAAATTAAAGTAATGTAATAAGTAAATTAAAGTAAGATTTTAAAATTTATTAACAAAAAGTTTGAATAACCAACAGCTTCTGAGAAATGAAATTTTTCAAAGAAATTTTTAATAGAAATTTTAATGAAATAATTTTTTAAGTAAATTTTTAAGTAAATTTAAGTAAAAAACCAGGAAAAGATAGTCAGGCTCTAAATACAGCCAACTGGAGACCAATAGCGTTGATGCCAACCAGTTAGAGAATCTTCATGAAAATATTAAACAGAAAAATTCTCCAATGGATCCACAAACACAGACTTATATCAGAAAAGCAAAAAGCAGTAAATATAGCCAATGGATGCGACGAACACAATTATATAATAACAGTCCAAAAAGGCCAACAATGTCACCTTGTGTTCCTGGATCTTGCGGACGCATATGGTAGTATGCCACACGAAATTATATGGCATACTCTTCAACAAAAGGCTTAAACAAAAACACCATAAACCTGCTGCAAGAGTGCTACAAAGACTGTCACACTATATACCAAAGTGGAGACACAAAATCCAGTGAAATTAAACAAGAAAAAGGTGTCAAACAAGGATGTCCATTATCCATGACAATCTTTAGCCTCTGTAGTGAATATCTAATAAACAGCGGAAAAGGAGTTCAGGTAGCAGGAGAAAAAATAAATATCCTAGCCTATGCAGATGACCTCGTCTTAATGGCACCACAACATCATTTGATACAAGAACTGCTACACATAATCATAGAACAAGCTGAACTAGCCCATCTGATATTTAAACCAGAAAAATGTGGAAATTTTATCAACAAAAATGACAACGTTGGCTGGGAAAACAACATTTACTCCAAGAGCATCAATATCAAAAAGATAAACGAGGAAAATCTATACACTTACTTGGGGGTCTCAATAGGAAATACAAAAAAACGACCTAAATGAGATCTTCCAAGAAGTGGAAGTAAAAACAACAAGCATATTCAAATCACTCCTAAGAGCTCAACAAAAGATAGAAGCATACAACACCTTCTGTCATTCGAAATTCATTGTTTTGTATTTAATTGTTATTATTTTAATGTGATGCTAGTTGGTTGTTGGTATCTAGTTGTAAGTACTTAGTTGTTGTTAGTAACTAATTGATATTTAGTTGTAAATACATGTTCGTAAGTTACTGGTTGTAAGTGTTGGGCTAGAACTGATTTCTAGACCCAAAAACTCTAATTTGTGACTAAAGTGCGTGGGTACATAGCACGCAAACAGCAACATGTTCAGTTAAATATAAAAAATACATTAAATAAACAATATTAATTAAGAGGAAAAACAACAAAAAATATAAACACAGAAATTAAATAAAATGATATCAATGCAAGAAGTAGTGCAAGAAACGTAAATTATTTATTTGTTACCTAGTTGATCTTTTTATAAGTACTTGATATCTAGTGGTTAACAGGAAGTTTTAAGTACTTGATATCTGTTAGCTGGTTGGTTGCTTGTTGTTGTTAGATAGTGAGGATACATTGTTTGTATCTGGTTGTTAACTGGTTGTAAGTACTTGGTTGCTAGTTGTAATAGTTGGTTGTAGTTAATGGGTAGGTAGTGGTTGAGTGTGACCAATACCCTTACGATTAATATCATTACGACCAGTACCCCTAGGGGGTTCAAAACATCCTGTCGGATAAACTCCGAGTATATGTAATAAAACTGATCAACAATAACTATTTATTTAATGCAATTTTTACTTCTCAATAATAAGTCAGTAGTAATAAATTAAAAGAAGAATGTTATGTAATTTAAATTATCTTCAATTCCACGTGGTGGAAGCCAAAACAACAACCATATTCAAATCACTCCTAAGAGCTCAACAAAGGATAGAAGCATACAACACCTTCTATCATTCGAAATTCATATTTATCCTACAAGTAGAAGAAATAACAAACACCCAAGCAGAAAAATTCGATGATAAAATTAGAATGATGATAAAAGATAAAGAAGTGCTAGATCTACAACAGAAAAGCCCACTAATGGATGCCATCTTCTACTCCCCTAAAGAAAAAGGAGGAATAGGCATAACCAAAATCGTGGATGAACAGATGATACAAACAATAGCAAGATTCCTAAAACTGATAAACAGGAAACATACAGCAATAGTAAAAATTATCACAGAAGAACTGATTGATGTAGCCGAAACCAGAACTGAAACTCCCATCAACTCACTACCAGAAGCATTGAAGTGGCTGGATGGAATATATGAACATAAAAGATCAAGCTTAGCCAAAAAATCCTGGCTCGATAGAATAAAAAAACGCAATCAAACAACTGTACAAAGACCACAATATAAAGGTTATCTTTATAATTAGAAATATAGATACAGGATGCAACATCAAATGCAACTCACAAGAAAAACCCGAAGAAGTTTTTCCACCTCATCTAGATGAAGCCTCAAAGAAACTACATTGGATGATTTGTGGAGCATACTTTCAAAAATGGACAGAAGCCAACTGCCAAGGCCATATTCTGAGATTACCACAATCAGAATACACAGAATGGAAAATGCCGAAAAACCTGAAAGACTACGAATGGAGATTCATAATTAAGGATTGAGCTAACATGCTTGACATAAATATGAAACAATCAAACCAAGGAGGCAAATTAGGCAGCACAAAGTGCTGAAACTGTGAAAATCCCCACGAATCATCCATACATGTCCTAAACATATGTGTGAGAGGAACCAGCATGAGGACCAACAAGCACAATGAAATACAAAAAGCATTGGAAGAAATATTAAGAAACAAAGGAATCAATTTTGAAACAGAAAAAAAACCAAAAGAAGCGAAGGAAATGTTAAAACCAGACATTGTAGCCAGATTAAAGGATCACATAATGATAATAGATATAAAATGCCCATCTGATGACCATCCAAAGATTGAACCATCAAGAACAAAAAACCAAAACAAATACAGAAAATTAGCACAAGACATCCAAGAAGCAACAAACACATATACAACAGTAGAAACATTCGTGGTATGCTCCCTCGGAACATGGGACAAACGGAATAATGATGTATTCAGAAAATTGGGACACATATATAAATAGAACATGCCCATAAAGAACAAAATGATAGATAGAGTGATTAAAGGCTCCAGAAAAACATATGAAAATCATCGGGGCTTTTATCAATAACACAAGAAAAACGAGAATTGATGATTGTGCCCGCATCCTTAAAATGGCACACATGAATATTAAACACCCCATACAGTAGCTCATCTACTGTATTTGGCCTAGCATATTGTTGGGCTAGAACTGATTTCTAGACCCAAAACTCTGATTTGTGACTAAGGTGCGTAGGTACATAGCACACAAATAGCAATAAGTTCAGTTAAATATAAAAAATACACCGAATAAACAATATTAATTAAGAAGAAAAACAACAAAAATATAAACAAAGAAATTAAATAAAATGATATCAATGCAAGAAGTGGTGCAAGAAACTAACTCAAAAATAGCAAAGAAACACAAAATTACAAAAAAAAGACTCGAATAGCTTAGAAAGATGATAAAACATTAAAAAATTCTAGAAAATCCCAGAACATTTCATAAGAATGGCGATAACCATCATAGAACAATAAAAGTCATCAAAATAAATAAATTAGTTATAAAAATAAAAATTCTTAAAAAAGAAATTAAGAAAACATAATTAAAATAAAAATTAATTAAAAATTAATATGGAATGTTATGAAATCGTTCCAAATCCATCATGGAGGTAAATTTAACAAAAAATAATTAGAAAATAAAAATTTAAAAATAAAAATAAAAATTTTGGCACTAAAATTGCCATTAAAAATATCAAAAATAGAAAATAGAAAATTCTAGAATAAAAAGAATTTGAGTTTGTTTTAATGCATCAATACATACCAACAATATACCAACGCATTATAGTCACAATTTTAATCTTTATGCCAAAAATTTTTTATTCCATTAGAAAATTTGCAAGATCCTGTCAAAAGTAAGGAAGATTGTTATGTTATGTTAATTATTATTAATATAATTATGTTAAATGCATTTTTATCCTTAACTAATACAAGAAAGATCAACATTGAACGAACTCGCTATCGATTTTGATCCGTCTTGCATCAAATTTTCATCAATAATTTTAACGTTATTGTGCACACAGCCTTGACGTCTGCAGGCCACTGCCTGGCAAGCACTTCTATATTATAAGTTACGTGCCGACTCGGTGGTATATGCCACTGGGTTCGTCGATGAATTACCTCTGGGCGATGGAGTTCTTAGAACTCGTTATCAATATTATTATGCGGTAGTATATTACCGAGTATATTCACATTAGGGCTTGTCGTAGTGAGCACAGTGAGGCCACGAAAGCAAGCAATTTTTCTTTAAATCGACTTTTCTCATGCACAATATACACATAAACGTATACACTAAAAATCAACATTGATACATTTCCCTAGGTATGATAGACGGAGTAAAGCTCCAGACTCAAATTAATCACAATTCACAATTTATATAGTCGTCTAAATGTCATCAAGAATCAACCCTACCTATACGTTTGTCGAATCTGGATTAATAAATGTTCTAAGACAAATTTTTAGTAACGGTGGAAAGCAAAATTCTTTTTAATGATTGGTTTAGCAGCGATAGTATTCATAAAGGTGTTCGACGTGCGTATCGGCTAGATTTGGATCTTGAATAGACTCTAAACTAACTAAAAATTCTAAATCGTAAACCCCAAAAAATATAAATTACCATCTTAATTTCATGAAAATATGAATTTTACTTATAGCTCTACTTTCTTAAACTTATAAATTATCATTGGTTATAAAAGTATGAATTATAAATTTAATTTTTTGAAAAATATAAATTATAAAGTTATATTGATTGTGAATTTATAAGTTATAAATCTGAGTTAATTATCCAATTATAAATTATAATTATAATTCTATCAGAATTTAAGTTACGAGTAGAGTACAAATTATGAATTTAAATTGGTAAAAAGTATATGATTTACAACTCTATATTGACTATAAATTATAAAACCTAACGCTAAGGTAATTATGAAAATATATATTGTAATCCGAATTGCCTAAAAACATAAATTATAATTAGTTATAAAAGTCTAATTTGCAAATTTAATGTCCTAAAAATATAAATTTATATTGACTATAAATTATAAATTATAACGATAAGTTAATTTATAAAAGTATAAATTATAATCATAACTTTATAAAATTATAAATTTTAAAGTATAAATTATAGAATTATATTAATTTCAAAATTAGAAACTATAAAATTGATTTTATAAAAATACAAATTAAAGACTTATATTAGTTGTAGTAGTATCTATTATAATTTTACATAAAAGTAAAAATCTAAAATATGCCAGCTTATCTTAATATATATTTATTTTAGGCTATATAAAAGATGTAAATTGTAAATTTTTATGAATGACTCCCCTCAAAATCATAGTCATTAGCCATTAACCAAATTAGACTTAGCTTAATATATATTACACTTATATCATAGTTACCATTATAGATTGCAAATTCCCTAAATGACCCCTTCAAATTATATACCCACCCAAGATAGACTACTGATATAAACCTAACTGCGAAAGTTAACATTGTCTATAATATATGTGCACACCACCTGAGGTGAGTCAACAATTATATGACAATGTTAACTTAATTTCATTTTTTCAATTTTTCAAAAATCGTTTTAAGGTAAGTTTTTGAATTGAAGTAATTTTTAGGACTTGAATTTTGATTTTATATAATTATGAGATCATTATTCAAGTTCTTAAATATTACTGTTAGTCAGCATTTATAATATTGATAATATTGATATATTATATAACATTGATAATTAAATTTCAGGTGTTTTTTTAGGAATTTTATGGTATTTTATTTGGATTTATTTGGATTTATTTCGTAAAAATGTAAGTTAGATATTTTTATAATTATAAATAAATAAAGTAATCACCAAACATTTATATTTTTAAAGACATTTAGTAAAGAATGGATAAAATATTTTTTAACTTTTTGTAATCTTCTTTCGAATTTTGTCTATTTCTTTAATTCTATGAAAATATAAATTTGTTAAAATAATTTATTAAAATTTACGATTTGCGATTTTTTTCCTGCAAATTCAAAGATGTCGAAGGATCTTCTTCAATATCTGTAAATCTAAAGAAATTTTATATTCTAAATTATTTTATAAATAAATCTTACGATGTATTTACTTCGTTTTCCCTAAAGCTGAAGGTAGAGCACTCAGAATCTGATTCAAAAGTTTTTTTGTACATAACTTTTTAAATAATTTGAAAATATCGATATGTTAATTATATGTTAATCAATGTATATTTCGCATGAAAAACACTTTACTTAATTTTGTATGTATTTTTCATTATGTGTGCTGTGCTTGTATGCTTAATTATTTTCTCTCACTTTTTAGATTCCTATAATAAATATATATGTTGAGTTTTTATTTGTAAGTCGGCCC
>CAUHTR010003437.1:0-46067 GCA_959609185.1 Schmidtea polychroa
TTGCTATTATACTCGAATTTATTATTATGCCTTTTATTTTTACTTAATTTGAGTAATTTAATGGCTTTTCATGGAGTCAAATTCGATCACTGTGGACTATCCCAACAATATTCAAAAAATGCTAGTTTGATGATGAGGACAAACTCATCGACACATTCATCTTTAACACGTACTATAGGATCAGGCAAAAAAATACCAAGTGAATGTATTATCGGAAAATCGATTGTGAATCCAATCCTCAATTCAAAATCAATTTTCTCAATTAAACAACTCTCAATTCTGTATTTTAAACTCATTTGATTTATAATTGAAGTAGATTGAATTAAGATTTTCAACCTTTATCCAGCTAAACCCTGTCATAATAACCATAATTGTCGGATAATATTTTTGATTATTGCGACTTAGATTTGTTATGCATATTATCTTATATGTCAAAGCCTCTTAATCATCGGAGTTTTGAAAACATTTATCATCTCTTCATTCAGTCTCTTACGTTGTAGATGTGATATCAAAATTTGTTGGATAGTTACGGTCATTTAGCCTAATTTTCAAAAGTGGTTAATTGAATATTTTTAGCACATGCCCACTCGATGTGACTTGAAAAGTCATTCAAATCAAGCATGTTGCAAGAATTTCATATAAAAGCAAAGTTGAATTATGATATAAATTAATATCATACTTACAGTTGTTAATTCCCGGCTCAAGGTTTTAGGTACTTCGATTCAATGTGCTTCTTGAATTCAACACGTAAGGTAATCAAATATTTCCCTCCTAGTGTCTACTTTAATATTTGAGTGTATGTGTGATGCCCATTCTTCTTCCCGTCTCTCGTCTGTGTATGTTCCGTGTGTCGTGACCTTTAATTATTGGATTTTTCTTGGCTCTCGTGGTACTTATCAATAGTCCGTATGATTCTAGGACAATATCCCCCAGAGCATGTGGATATTGTCCTGATAACCGTTCGTATGCAGGGAATCAATATGTTAGTGGATCTGTTGTTAGGCACTAAGATGGCATTTAAGTATAAAAAGTCGATGAATAAGGATAATTTAATAAGCGGTTATTCAATATTCACCTTTGGAATTTATAAATTTCCATCTTACAATTTAACACTATTCAAGATAAATACGGGAGCGGGTTATTAGCAGGAAATTACGGTATGTCGTTTTAATCTAAGACCCAGATAACTAAACACATGTAATATGTAACCTACATAACTTTACATTTTTGACCTACTTTTCTAAAGACCAAATTTTATAGTTATCATTGGCATACATTCATAAATTATATTAAAAGATTTTCCCCAATTAATTAATTAGTATTTCTGAAATAACTTTGTCTAGAAACCCCCAATCGATTAGTTTATCCAAATAATAAACAACTTATTAAAAACTAGTTTAAATTAAAGTAAATGGCATGTATTAGAAACATTACAGCACAAAACTAACAGACCAATACCAAAAAAAAACACATTGTCAAAACACTTTATTTAATTCAAGTCCACAAGCATCATTCATCTAAAAAGAAATATTAATTTGATAATTCTCTACAATTAACAAAACTGCAGTTCGGTGAAATATTTTACAGTACATTTATAAAAGTAATACTCTTGCAAAACAATTTTCAATGCATTTACAGATTGAGAAAGAAATTCATTAAAATATGAAAGTCAAGAACTTTATAGTCGAATTGATCACATTCTGAAAGAGCGAGACACGTTACATTCTGTTGGTTTGCTGAAATTGTCTATTGCAGACTGAAATATAATGAAATGATTATGTATAATTTACCAAACTTTTTAAACTTATTATGTACTTTGTTATTATTAGCAAGGCTAAAACAAAAATAGAAACCAATTGAAAATAAAAAATAATAGTTAAACACATATGGCAACGATTTAAATATAATAAAGCGCGCCACTCAAACATTCGTTTTACGATAAATTTCGACAGTTTTCCTGTCATTAACAGGTAGGAGTCATAGATTTTTGAATAAATTTATTAATTATATCAAATTTTTAATAAAAATATTTAATTCTTTCAAAATTATAAAAATTATAATTCCAATAATAAATTATTCTTTAAATTATAGCAATTAGAAATAAAAATTTAAAATATTGAAATTCAAAATTATCCAATTTAATAATTATTTAATTTAACAACAATAATCAATATATATATATATATATATATATATATATATATATATATATATATATATATATATATATATATATATATATATATATATATATATATATATATATATATATATATTACGGATGTCTAACATTAAAATAATATAAACATTACAAGCTTTGTGATATTCAGTGCAAATCCCAATAGTAGACTAGTTTCAAGCTTTAGGCTCTCATCAGTACTATGCTAGAGACGCGAAGATTTCTCTTCGCGCTAGGCAAATATACAATATTGCATACTTTCCCTGGAACACTGGAAATCACATCACTTGCAAATTAGCTAAATCACAGAAAAAATATCTGCAAACTTGTAAACATGGCGTATGAAAAATCATATTCGCCACAGGAGACACCGCCTATACACAGAAACTGTTTACAAGTGCATCTGTAAACTTTTAGCATTTTTAACTTGTAATGGTGTAAAATAATTTTTTTGTATATCCAATGACTTTATCAATAACGTTTCACAAATTATATGTTACCAATAATTATTGAAATTTTTTAATAAAATTTTTAAATCAGACATACCGATTTTTCTATTACAGCCCTTATTGTACTCACTAATATTAGTCAATGCCTTTGGTCTATAATGTTTTGGAGCTCGGATACAGAGATGACGGGAAGTCTCTCCAATGTATGTGGCATTACACCCATTACGTGTAAATTGATAAATGACATCAGAACGCAATTCAACCGGAGTCTTAGACTTATTAATAAACATATTGTGTATTTAACATGAATTTTACAAAATCTAATAGTTTAAATTCATTAACTGCTTGCTAATTTTTTCTTTTATAATCTGTAAAAGCTTCTGAGTACGTTAATTTCAACAAAAATTTAGGCTTATCATCCTTACAATCGTTATTTAATTTATTTAAATCATCAAACTTACCCACACCAACCCAGATGTTTTCAAACACAGATACCTAAGATTTTTAATAAATTTATCAACAATTTTAAAATTTAACTTCTAATTGATATAATTTATTATTTGAATTATAATTTTTATAATTTTTAAAGAATAAAATATTTTTATTAAAAATTTGTTATAAATAATAAATTTGTTCAAAAATCTATATTTGCTATAGTTATTCTTTTCTACCTTATTAAAAGCTGCTAACACACCTTCTAAATTATTTTTTAAATCCGTTCAAAAGTTAACGTCATAATTCCGAGTATTTATTTTAATGAAATATTGCATAATTTTCAAATAAATTTTCAGCGTTGAATAAAATATTTTCAAAACAAATTTCGATATTTAAAATATATTTATTTAAAAATTATTCACTAATAAAACTTCTTTCTAAAAAGCTATTTTAATTTTTCAATTTTTCAATTAAAATATTTCAACTTAAAAAATCCAATTTAAAAATTATTTTAAAGTTATTTTAATAGTCAATTATTTACAATTTAAAATTATCTTAATAAATCATTGAAATATTTAATTCTCAGCTGAAAACACCTCACATACCTGATGATGAACAATGTTTGAGTGGCGCTTTTTTATAATAATTAAAATGCAAAAATTAAAAATCTAATCTTTTGTGGGGGGAAACTGGTATGAGCGGATGCCAAATGATGAGACGAATTCAAATATAATAAAATGAAATCAAGAGGTTACTAGAAGTAAATGTTTAAAGAAAATTAAAATTAATTATCTAATGGAAAACCTGGGTTGTTAACAATATTATTTAATTGGAACTAGGAAAATTGAAGGATAAAGGGAAACCCCGAATTTAATTAAATATCGATAAAAATTTCCCCAGAAAAATTGATTATGGGCAAACCCAGAGATCTTCAAATTGACAGTAAATTAGCTAATAAAGGAAACCCAGGAGATGTAAATAAAATTGATAACCAATTTAAACGAAAATCAAATTCAATTAAGAGAACGGTATAAAAACTAGAAACGAGTTAGTGAAATAGCCAGTAGGTTGAAGATAATTTAAAGAAGTTTAGGGTTAACGCAAAGAAAATATTAATTTTAGTGCCTGCCAATATTAAATTGATTCTGAGCGTACCAGGAGGAAAAAGTCATGTTGGAAAATCTATCCCAGTGCGAAAACTTAAGTGTTATTGAACATTGTGTAGATTAAAGGTGTGCGTTTATGAAGTGTTGTAAATTATTGTGGTAATTTTGAATAAATTATTGTGTTGGATTATTTGAATAAGGACACGATGAATCAGAAATAAGTAACAACCTGTAACAACTACCCAACATATTTGGTGAGCCCGACGTGATACAAAATCGAAATATTATTAAATTGGTGAAAATTATTGAAGTGATTAAAATTGGATGGTAAATTATTAAATTCGATTTAAAAGTGATGAACTTAATTAATTTAAGATTATTAAAGTGGTAAAATATTGAAAAAGGAAATTTTGCATTACTGAAGTGAATTGAAAATATAATTGTGAAAAGTGATTATTTGAAACTGAAAAGTCATGATTTAAACGAAAGGAAAATTTTATAATTACAATACTTTAA
Source organism: Schmidtea polychroa (assembly GCA_959609185.1). Classification (NCBI taxonomy): domain Eukaryota; kingdom Metazoa; phylum Platyhelminthes; order Tricladida; family Dugesiidae; genus Schmidtea; species Schmidtea polychroa. The sequence goes on from CAUHTR010003437.1 coordinate 4,686, forward strand.
AATTCAGACGAGTAAAACATATTGTTTCATCATTCTATAAATTGAGAAGCCAAAAACAAATGAAAAATATAATGAGTACTCCAAAACAAGCTAGCAATACCAATAACAATGATAAAACACCCAAGTCCACGGTCAATACGTGAAACGGTAAGGAAAGCAATGGTTATAGGAGCTGTCAAAAACTATCAGTGAATCAATACGGAGGTGAAAATCAAAAAGAGATTACTACATATACGCCGCCGTCTATGGATGGAGCCAATCAATAATGGTGTAAAGATTTACGTTATATTTAGAAAGTGGCCCGAGAAGAGTTGCAACAAATCGACAAAGGAACAATGACCAATTATTGGACAAAACTGAAGACGCGTTATCCGTATTGTTAATAGGAGATATAAAAAGAATAACGTGGCAGAACTTGTACAACTGAGCCTAAAAGTCAGACGAATTCATAAGTGAGTTTGCTTATCATTTAACAACTCTTGCAGAAAAGGCTTTTGAGGTGAAACCAGACCAGGCTGGCGTGGCAAAGCAACTAAAGGCAGTATCAGTTGTTGAGGGGAGTAAAAAAAGAAATCAGAAAGGCCTTGTGTAATGAAAATTTTAATAACTTTGATGAATTAATTAAGTCAATGAAAATCGAATTGAATTTAAAAACCAAACAGCCAAAATCAGAGCCTTGCAATCACCATTGAAACAAGAGAAAGATCAATAACATCATCATAAACAATCGGCTTCAATAATAGTAGTCCGTCACCAAAATTTAGACCGAATTTTGAGCCAAACAAGTCAAGGAGTATTCAAATAGATGAAAATAAAAACCCAATCCAATGCAGTCATTTTCAAAACCTGATGAAACTATTTTAATTGCAATCACTACTGAAATTTTGCAATCGAATTGATTGTTGGACACCTATGAATCTCCAAAAGTAAGGAAGTTAACTTTCATACGTTTGCTGTGATTGTATGCCCTCCAATCACAGGCGCTATCGACTATTCTCTCCTTATGGTATACAAATACACACATGTTCAATACAGCCAACTCTTCACATTTCTGGTGAAGACGTCAATTAAACGCATCTATAATATAGGTTGGTGTGTACAACCAATTATAGATGACGCATCATATGTGACTAGATAGTTAATTTGTAAGTTTATTTACATTTTAGTTTATTTTAGCCATTTTGGAAATGAATTTCAAGTAATTTTTTTAATTTAAAGTAAACTTTAAGGCTTGGATTTTGATCCATATAGATATGAAATCATTATTTAAGCTCTTAAATATTACTTTTTCTAAACTTTCTATTTTGAATTATTTATAATTAATTTTTACAGGATTTTTAGATATTTATTATTAAAAATTTGAATTTATTTCGATACAATTTGAGTTGTTATTTTTAAATTAATTAATTAACAAATATAATTTATTAATCTTCACAAAAATCTATTTTTTCCCAACATCAACATCGGACGGCAAAGTTGATAAAGAAATTTCAGACAAATGTGAAATACTATAAAACTATTAAATTTATTAAAAATTGAAGAAAAGTCTTACGAAATTGTTTTTTTTCTAAAATTGTAAATGATTTATTATAGTGCTTTTATTCCTTACAACGGTTCTATATATCGAAATTTAGCATGCATTTTAGTATTGTTGTGTTTGTGTGTCAGTTTATTTTTTCTACCACTTTCTCACTTTCTATGTTAAATACGTTTATTCATTGCAACGCTAAAAATCAACACACAGGTAAATTTGTGCGTTTATATAATATAAACTTATTGATTTTTTAACATAATAGATGCATTTATTCATTGCAAACGGATGTACCATTATGGCTTAGATATATATTTGATACACGTAAATAGATTGAAATACATTGAGAACCACATTTGTAAATTTCAATATAGAGATGCGGAATGAATCATAAAGAAATTAGGCTGAATACAAGAACAGGAGATAGTAAATTATAATTCAACAAATACTATTTTTTTCATTCGATTTAGATAATTATCGGGATAAGGTTTATGTTCTTTAAATAACATTTTTCTCAAAACCAATATTTGTTTTAATTAAAAAATGGTTATTCATAATTAATTGCACATCTTATTTTTGATGAATTAAAAATTTTAAAGTATAAACTATAAATATAATATCGAATAAATAGTAAGAGATATTTTTCAAGAGGGTTTAAAACATTCTTAAAATCGAAGTTTGGATTAATCCGTTGACACAGAAGATTCATTGCTGATGTAATTGTTTTCTTAATGACAAAATACGATCAACTATTACAGAAAAAGTTCCTTTAACTGAAATTTATATAAACTTAATGAACTGAATTTCAAAACAGAAAAATCGCTTATGAGAGAGACACTTTCTATAAACAATACATATTAGAAAGTTTAAAATATTTGAAATTTACGAATCATAAGAATATGAAATTTTAAACAATTTTTGAGGATACCGAAATACTAAAATAAAATAAACATTAAGATACGTAAAATGATTGGACGAAAACAGATAAAAATTAAAAGGAATGCTGTTCCAGAATTGTTATAGGTAGGAATAAAAGAAAATTAGAAAAAGAGAAAGTAACGAAAATTAAATAATGAACTAAATAAGGTCGTTTCTAACTAGTAAGTATAAATTAAAAGGAAAAACAAAAACAAATTGGGAAATAAAATGTCTTATCTCGACATCTTGTCCACGAAAACAGATAAATCACCTAATGAAGTCGTAGGTTTGTTTTGGAATCTAAGCAACAGAGAATTAATTTTAAGTGCTATTGAATAACAGAGTATAAAAGTGAAACACAAGAAACACGAACGCGAGAATGACACGAAAATGCTAAAACAAAATATTACAAAAAAATATTGAGATATAACATTGACAAGTCAGAGAAAACATTTCAAATCAAATTACAATTAAAGCTATTTATCGCGAATATCGAGTATTTTCAAGTTAAAGCGGAGAAAGCAACTAGAAGCAGTTAGAAAGTGGTCATAAATTCCAAGTGCTATTCTTTCCGAAGGGCTGTAATAAGGTCTCAATAACCACTAGTGCAATATTAAAATATTGAATCATCTTGTGACAAAGTAAACTTGTGATCAATTGTGCTAATCAATAAAAGTTTATATTATCTAGGAATCATTATTGTTGTTAACCAAGTCACAATTCGAGGTCAAATCAATAATTGTCAATTTAACATTTCACGGCCATAAAAAATAAGTGTATACTTAAAAAATATTTAAATTTTAATTGGCTTAAATAATAAAGAAACACATAACTCGGAATGTAATTTTGGATTTTTTTACGTCACATCAAAACAAATGTAATATTTAAAAATTTACATTAATCCTTTGTAGGTTAACAACTCAGAATCATCTTCAATCAAAGAATTGACATTTAAAGTATAATATTATTTATTAGGATACATTAGTTTGTAGTAAGGTGAATAAATTTATTATTTAGAAAAAGAACTATCAACTATTGCAAAAGAATTGACAAAATTTTTTTAAATATAATCGGTTATCAGAATTAAATAGGAAAAGGTGGCTTATTTCTAACCAGAGATTATTCATGATACAGTAAGATCTGTGGCGGCAATGCCAATAACACAAATCAGCGTAGAAAGATGGTTTTTTTATTAAAGTTGACCCAAAAACATCAATGAATGAGCATTTTAGCTAATGGAAGTTTCTTTTAAGATTAATTTTTTAGACAATATATTTTTGAACTTTGGGTTGTTTTAATTTTAAAAAGTATATAAATTTACTTTATATTTGTCCTTTATTATTTCTTTTTACATTTACATTTTAATTCTTAGAAGAAAATATTGAATATAAAATTTTTTATTTTATTAATATTGTACCAAGTTAGAATTTAATTTATTTGTCTTTATTATCATTAGTTTACTAAAACTTTAGTACAATTGTGTTAATATTCGTAATATGCAGATGTATGCTTGTGTTATATTAATTTTTGTAATTTAATTTATGTGCATATAACTAACATTTAAGGAATCTTTTGTAAATAGAAATCTAAATTGAAGTTTCAAAAACCGATTCCGCTGGTCTACTTAAAAGTTTCAAGGTATATGTAATATTTTTAACTCAATTTTTCAAAGAGTATCAAATTTTTGTAATTCATGTTTTGAAAAAGAAGTCGGTTAAACAGGTATACAAAACAAAAATAACTGAACAACTGATTACTTGTAATCCCTTTGCAAATGATATTAAAACTTAGTTAGGTACAAACTTCACTTTTTATATATACTGCGAGTCGTTAGGCGGCCTTATGTATATAATGTGCGCATTGTCTTTGGTTTTCTATATGGTATGTATGCTGGCACGCATACAATATTGTAATGTCACATATGTAAAGTTATGATTATTCAATATTTCACTATTTTTAGAATTGAAATTATCGTAAAATTTTAAATTCTCCATATTGAATAATTAAGTACAATTAAAGAAAATGATCTGATAAAAAACTAAAATATTAATATCTCAGTATTGAAAAACTTGCGTATGAATATGCTTATTTAGAAATTACATTTTTATAACGAATATATTATTGTTAAACTGATACCATTTAGTAATGTTTTGGTATTATGCCTATAACTTGAAAACTTCCGTGACAAATAAATGGCACTAGTCACAAATTAAAATGAAATATTCAACTGGCAACGTTGCATGCCAGATTTTATATAATTTTGCGCTTGATTTGGCATCTCAACTGAATTTTGCAAAAACATTCAGTGTTAACGTCTAAAAAAGGAATGTAGCAAAGACCATTATTGATATTGGCTAAAAATTATGTTTAATTGGGAAAAAACTGCAGCTGAAACTCATTAAAATATATAGTGATCGTGCTTCATCGGATTGTACTTGTAAAGAATGGTTTATACCAGTGTTTCTCAAACTATGGGTCGCGACCCATTTTTGGGTCGCGAAAGAATTTTTGGTGGGTCGCGATGACTTATGGAAAGATCTACAAATATAAATTTTGGAAGTATTTTAAAATTAATCTTTGTCATGTGGGTCGCAATACAATTTTTGGCATGAAATGTCAAAAATTTGGGTCGCGATCAAAAAAGTTTGAGAACCACTGGTTTATACCAGTGGTGCATGCACCCATTGGGGTGCGAAATTGTAATTCTACGAAATCATCATTAAATTTAAGTGAAGCTGATAAAATAGAAATTTAAAATTACAAAATTAAATTTGGTTAGTAAACATTATTTTTAACCATTAAACGTGTAAAATTTTTAATTACAACAAAAAAAATTTTAAAAGAAATCGCAACAGTTTTTCCTATGAATTTCATTTCTTATTAATTTTCGTCGATTTGTTTCAATTAACTTTAGAAATAAATGCTGTCGCACACGTTATATCATTACATTAAGTTAAGATTTTGAAATATACTGAATTTTTGAGTTGAACATTAAGAGTTTTAAATATTAATTATTATAAATTTTTATAAATTACAACCTAAATTCAAAAGATAAGGTAAAAAAATAATAGGTTAGTGTCCTTTGAGAATTTGTAACTTAGACCATGTCGAAGGAATTGTAGTGGGATGACGACTATGTTCGTTATAGTTTTACATTTTTAATGGAGAAAGATGGTAGTCAACAATGTATTTTGTGCTGAACTAAATGTTTAAACTCTATTTTCAAGCCATCGAAGCTTAATGGAGATTTTACCATACAACGTCATGGTCGAGATGCTGACCATGATTTTTATAGTTTGGAATCTAAAGGTGCACGATTCTATATAAGCGGAACCATTACGACTTTTGGATTTAAATCACTTGAAAGACTATTGTTGCAAGCATATAATCAATTTGGGTATAGGTGTGCTAAGAAGCTCTCATTAATTGTTCTTTCATACCTTGAAACGCTATTTTGCATTCATTTGTCAATATTAATTTTTTGTGGTTACATCCACATAGTTTCTCCAAGTTCTTAGAAAACTTTGCATAATTTTATTTTAAAGTTAAATTTTATTTTAGCATCGTTTTTTATGAATTCTTTTTTAGGATTTTTATTTTTGAAACTAAATTGTTTATTTTTATTAACTTTCATGGTATTGAATGGCATCCATGATGGATTTCGCCATTTTTATGGATTGTTCTGGGTTTTTTTCTAGAATTTAAATTTTCTACAGTTTTTCGACTTTGTTTTTTGTATTTTTATGTTTCTCTGTTATGTTTGAGTTAATTTCCTGTGATACTTCTTGCATTTGTTTGATTTTATTTTTAATTTAAATATTTTTATTTCCTGTCATTTCTCTCTTAATTATTATTGTTTATTTGATGTTTTATATTTTTTATTTACGTAAACTTACTGTTAGGTGTGCATGTTATGTACCACCACATTTCGTCACAGTTGCAAGATTTTGGGTCTAGAATTCAGTTCTAGCCCAACTGCAGGAACTAATGTGAATTGAAGCTAGGTATATTTTTAAAAGTTGTCAATGGTGAATATGCATAGAAGTAGTACTAGATGACAGAAAAACAATTGTATTTACCAGCGTGCTGTAGCTTAACATATACTGTGTGTATTTAAAATAAAAAGTGTTGTTTTATAAGTGGTTTTTTTGTGATTCATCTAAAGTGAAAATTTATTTACTTCAAGATAAGATTTGGTTTTTGTGATATTACAAAAATATTGTTTTATATTTATTTTATCGACTTTTCAAGTTGTGATTCACTGGGAATTTTTGGGAACATGGCATACTTTTTATGTTCTACAATATGTCTAGTAAATTTCAGTTTTTTACAGCCTAAATAACTCACTATAATAATTTTTTTATTTAGAAATGTTATTATATTTTTCATTTGAAAATATTATTTTTTTCACATGTCTCACAAAAAAATTGATCTCAGCACCCTTACATCTGAAGAAGCTCATCGTATGCTTGAAGAATCTGCTAGTGAAATGAAAATGTCAAATGAAGATGTAGAAGAGAATTTACTGTCCGGCCTATAGATGAACAGCGACCAAATATTTCTAATCGAAGCAAAGTTACAAACGAAGAAGAAAGTGATAGTGACATAGAAAATAAGACTCAAAATATACCTGCACATTCTGTTCGATCAGGGCGTAAAAAAGTTGATGCGATGGACGCAAATTTTCGCTTAAATTTTTCAAACGGACTCCCCCATGTCGACATTATAGTAAATTTATCGATTTTTCGTCTATTAATAATGTTTAATTTATTCAACTTTTTGCCTATCAGTAATGGTTAATTGATTCGACTTTGGGCCTATCAGCATTTTGACACTAAAAATCAATCGATCAATATTTAACCTCATTCTTTATTTCCCCGAGACAGAATTTGTTCTTTATTGTGAATAAAAGATGTAGGGTAAATTTTATTTTCTCCAACCTCGTACTAGAATCCAGATCACACTCGTGACACAAAGATTCTAGTAGGGTTAACCGCATGGTATCCTCCACCTGTCCGACCTGCCGGTCATCCAGGTTTTCTACCCACGCGGGTTATCCACCTCCACTGTTCGGATCTAAGGTGAACATACCCGTCCTCTATCTGCTCCCGTATTCAAACTATTGATAGCTTCAAACAGTGCTACGGCTAACAAATGAAGACCCAACCTGCCAGAATAATGTTGTAGCATGCCACAAGATCCGCCTGCTTACAACCCTAAATTCTGACAACCCAACTCTACCAAAGGGCCTTAATTCATACCCCACTCGATTAACTTTCTAACTTGAACGAGGAACTGCTCAAGGCATTCCCGCAGGTTCGTCCATTAGCCAGTTGGCTACTTCATTTAAACATTTGGACTGTGTAAAAAAGTTTTCTATAGTTTATGTTAGAAAATAGATCCAAATAATTAACTAAATTCAAATTGTAAAATATAACAAAAAAAATTAAAGAAAATGTATCGGACTTTGTCTTCCACCTAAAACAATCAGGCTCTGCCCTCAACCTAAGGTGATCCTTGCTTTCATTGCTGATTTTGCAATTACTCTTGAAAAACTTTCTCCGAATGTTGGATCTTGAATTTCATTAAGATCTTGAATCAAATCAATATCTCATTTTGTCGAGATCTTATATCTTTAGCATGGTATGCAATATCATGTTTTAAACCGGCTTGATCAACACGATTTATTGGTTCTTCGCCAGGTTTTGGAACATCATTTTCATCAACTCTTATATTCCTAATTAAGATTATGTTCTCCTTTATATTTAGCCTATAGAAAATCCACAAGTTTAGAACTTGTTTGTTGCTAGTCACTACCGATTTTTATTGGATGAATGTAGTGAATTAAAAATATCAAAAACTTAAATTGAAAATAAAAAAAAACATTTATGTGAATAAAAAAACATTTATATTATGATGAAATAATTCATTTGTTTAAATATTTGTATTTTTTTGTGTGAATTCAATAGAAATATTCTTTTTAGTTTTTTCATTTTTTGCTTTTATTACAAGATTCACAATAATATTGCAGACGTTCATTCATTTATATAATTAAAAATAATAAACAGTAAAACTGCTCTGAGAGGACAGGGTATTTTGTTTGTTTTTTTATACCCTGTCCTCGCAGCAGATTTTTATTTTGTTTTTTTTTGATCCGGATCGTTTTTTTAATTTTAACCTCTTCTGTATTGAATAAATTCTAATATACAAGGTGCCCATTGCCATATATCGGAATCAATTCAATACTTGAAATAAGCATTATTAACACTTCTCGCTCTCAAAAGCGATTTCAATGGAGTTTTAAACGCACTACCGAAAGACCGAAAGTTTTGAAGAAGGTTCGAAAGAGGTCCGAATGAAATTCAAACAATTCAGGGATGGATCACGGGTGTTTGGAATGACTTGTGTCAATGCTTCCCGGTTCGCCACTACACGCGGTTCAATAAATTATTTTTTTCATATTTATTTTGAAAGTTAATTTTAAAAATACTAATACACACTATTTATTTTATAATAGTAAGATTTATAAAATAGTTGTTATATTAAAATTATAACATTGAAATTAGTTTATAAAAAAATAGTTTTACTTGGGATTTGAACCATATTTATTGTTAATGCTTGGTGAATAGCTTTCCCCTGTGCTATCTAGACTGGTTTTTTTATACTTGAAATTTTTATTAGTTTTAAAAATATTTTTTTTGTAGATTTTATTAGTTTAAAAATAATTTTTTTTGTAATAGTTTTATAAATATTTTTTTGTAAAGTGGTAGGGAAATGGACCAATAAAGTCATCTCTGCTGATGAGGTCGTAGGTCGAACTAAAGAATATTTACTGTCCGGCCTATAGATGAACAGCGACCAAATATTTCTAATCGAGGCAAAGTTACAAACGAAGAAGAAAGTGATAGTGACATAGAAAATAAGACTCAAAATATACCTGCACATTCTGTTCGATCAGGGCGTAAAAAAGTTGATGCGATGGACGCAAATTTTCGCTTTATGTTTTAAAATCGAAGAAAATAGAAGTAAAGGGATAAAAATACGTGTAAGCAAGAAAATAACTCATTGTTTCCTAAAGTACATAAGAAAGTGCAATCATTTGCAATTGAACGACCGTTATGGAGTGATATTGTGAAGGATTGGGTTTTCTAATGCCTTTTTACTAATACTGTCTCGTTTCAAGCATATGTGAAATTATTTAAACATTTTCTTCAACGTTATCGCCGACCAATTCCATTGACTCATTATTTCTTTCACAAAAATCTTTGTATCTTTGTATCCTTGTATGATGTCTTCACACCCGCATTTATTTTTGCTTGTCGGTTACTTGTATCATTTGCTTTTTCGCTGCTGTTGTAATACCGTACGAGTTACAACTATTGAATACTTTACAAGACTTTTATAAATGAATTAATTTTAACTTGAACTTCTTCCCTACGTACTTTGAAAAGTTTTGTACCACTCGCTTCATTTTGTGATGTTCAAAGTTTGAAATACAAAGGTCATTGCCAAATCACATTTGTTCATATTTTCAGTAATTAAAGTTCTAAATGTACATCATGTCCTATTAATATTCTTGCACTATTAGCTTATAGGTGTCTTACAATTTCAAATACTAATTTAGCTGGATTTTATTTGCTGCTTCAGCAATGAATACAGGTTGTGCAATATTGAATTTTCACTATGTTGGTGATATATGCATTCTTGATATTTTTTAATAATTCATGGTGGCGATTTCATCAATATTTATGTTCTGTTTGATGAATAGCATTTTTTTTATATTTTCGGAAATTGGTAATGATTTATCATTTTTATTATGAAACATTACCAATTTTCAATCTGTACCGGCAGTACGATAAGACTTCGTCGTTTGCGGTTTGCACTCTTTTGCGAATGATTTCTTTTCCAGTTTTCGATGATGTAAACCTATCTATTTCCACTCATACGTGCAAAAACATAGTCAAACATTCAATCTTAGAATGGTCTTCAGTACTGATGCTAAAACAAAAGCTAATAGTGAATGGAGAGTTTGTGGCGATTACAGACTACTGAACAAAATAACAGAGGCAGACAGCTACTCATTACCTATAATAAAAGACATAATAAACCGAATAAACGGCGCAAAATATTTTTCAAAAATAGATCTGCAAAAAGCATAGCATCAGATCCCCATCAGAAAAGAAGATGTAAAAAACAGCAATAACACCGATCGGAATTTTCGAGTACAATAGAATGCCTTTCTGTTTACGAAATGCCACAGCCACTTTCCAACGATTCTTAGACCAAACAATGAAAAACAATAAAACCCCAATTCCTTATCTGGACGACATTCTAATTACAAGCCCAGATAAAGCAAACATTTAAAAGACGTGGAAAAAGTATTCGAAACGCTGAACAAAGCAAAATTGAAAATAAACACACAAAAATGTGAATTCATGAAAACAGAAATAAACTTCCTGGTCAAACATTAAACGGCAGAGGAACACAACCAATTGAAAATAAAATAAACAACATAAAAAATAACAAACTGCCAACAAACACAAGAGAGTTGAGGAGAATTCTAGGAATGGTAAAGGGCAATAAGCTTTATTAATATCCACACGTAATAGTACGAATTTCAATTACAACCAATTAACTATAACCAATTTATCACACAGAGCTTATTTCGACACTACGTGAAGAATAGGCTTTTCTGTAACCACAGCAATAATCACTAGCCGTCAACTACTCAAATACAGAATATGTTGATCGATTGTTCTATTTGCTTTAACCACACAATTTATTTACTCCACCTTTACTTTATATTCAATTTTATAAAAGATTCTTGTCACTTCTCTTTTCACTCTGTTTTGATTCCCCTTTTTACTCTGTCGTCTCTAATTTTACTCTACTTTTGTCTCTAATTTCGTTTCGTTTTTCTCAACTTCGTTCTGTTTCCGTTCTACTTTTCGCTCCAAATTTGTCTAAATTTGCTCTCAATTTGTTCTAATTTCATGTTCACCAGTTTTCCCTTATATAGTTCGCTTCTCTTGTGGCACTCCAGATAATCGAGTTTTTTTCCACTTTCCATCCCCTGCTTTCCCCGACAGTCCCATTTTTATCTCTGACAGCTGTCAAGTTGTTTTTCCCTTTTTCCCTTCTTGTTCGACCGCCTTCTCCCATCAATTCTATTATCACCGGCAAGCTGTCGAGATAAGGATATTGTTGTTTTCCTTTTTCCCTGATTTCAAAATTCCTTTTCCTTTTTGTACTAATTAATTAGTACTGACCTTGATTTTTATTTTCATGTTTGATAACTTTTATTTCCTTTCTCTTTCTCATTTTTGATTTCTTTTCACTTCCGTTTTCTTTTCTGAGTCTCTGTAGATCGTCCCGTTTGTCATGACGATCTTCCTCCAGGTAATTTTATTTATTTCTTTATGAATTATTATTTAGGTATCCTCAACATTTCTCCCCCTTTAAAAAAATTTCGTCCTCGAAATAAATTCAAATTGGAGATTTATTTATTTTCATAGTTACCTTCTCATTTTAAAATCCCAAAGTAAAATATTTATCCCTTCCCATAGTTTTTTTTTGATTTTATTGCGCAACACATTAATCTCCCTGTTACTTTAATACATATCAATATCCTCTGTGTTTTGATACTGTCATAATAAATAATAATAATACTCGTAACAATAATGCTACTGTGACTTGTGATGGTAATTATTCTGATATTAATAATAATAATACTAATACCATAACAACAATAATAACAATAATAATAATAATAATAATAATAATAATAATAATAATAATAATAATAATAATAATAATAATAATAATAATAATGATAATAATAATATTATTAATAATAATAATAATAGTAATAATTTTACTAATAATAATATTAATAATAATAAAAATGATGATAATAATAGTAATAGTGATACTAATAATAATAATGATAATTAAATAATATTAATGATAATAATAATAGTAATAATAATTATTATAATTATAATAACAATAATAATAATAATAATAATAATAATAATAATAATAATAATAATAATAATAATAATAATAATAATAATAATAATAATAATAATAACAACAATGATGATAACAATAATAACAATAAAATTAATAATAATAATAATAATAATAATAATAATAATAATAATAATAATAATAATAATAATAATAATAATAATAATAATTACAAATTCCTCTAAGAGGAAAAAATTTTATCTTTAATTACAAAATTCCTCTGAGAGGAAAAAAAATTTTATTAGCACTTATGTGCTTAATTTTATCATTGTTTGGCACTTTCGTGCCTTTTAATTTTTGCAATTATTTGCCGCGAGATTTTTATTTAAGTGGCACTTATATGCCTGATTTTTGCTACTAGAAACTTTTATATTCTAGATTTAGGTGTATTTGAGAAATGCATGCAGATTGACGCGATTCCCTAGATGTAACAAATCTCATCGGCATCCTCAGCTATTGATGTATGTGTCGTGGCTTTGTGTGATAGCACTAATGCACTGTGTCGCGAGGATTCTATTAGATAATATATTCATTTATTCTTACTGTTTGTGTGGCATTCATTTGCTCTCCATTTCTTGTGTGTGTGCAAAATTAGGAATCGTTTTTTTTGGAAAAATCAGTAATCGAGAAATAACAAATCTCGGTTCTGATTGGCTGATGACTTTATCTTAGACTTGGTATTTTGTTTTTAATTACTGAATTATTTATTTTAATTTACAGGTATATAATTGATGCAAATTGGTGGAAAAAGACTTGGTATTTTGCTTAAAGAAGTATTTATTTTAATTTACGGGTATATAATTGATGCAAATTGGTGGGGAAAAATGGAAAAATATGTAAATTACAGCAATAAAGTGTAATTGAAATGAATCGCCTCTAATACGCTTTAATATACCTTTGTGAATTACATATTTATGCTTTTCCTCAATTAATTGTTTTAATTCACTGTCCTTTTTCATTATTACGGTATGTTTGATTATTTGTTTTAGCTCATCGTCCATTTCCTGATCTCGTTGTAGTTTTGACATATTGTTTGCTGCTTTAATTACTGCGAATACTGTATCTCTCACACTTATTTCTTCCTGGTCAACACTAATTTCCTCATTTGAGATCCTTGACAATGCATCTGCGTTAGCGTTTGATTTTCCTGTTCGGTATTTTATTTCAAAATCATATTCTTGTAAGGCTATAGACCACCTTATCAATTTGCTTGCTGCATCTCGATGTTTCATTAACCATTGTAACGGATTATGATCTGTATAAACAATAAATTTCCGACCTACTAGATATTGTCGAAATGTTGTTATCCCATATACCAAAGCTTTTTCAATTGTTGAATAATTTTTCTTATGGGGTTTCAGTGATCGGCTAGCATATGCAATGACATGATCCTTTTCTCCTTCTACTTTTTGCCCCAACACTGCCCCTAATGTAAAACCACTTGCATCTGTCATTAATATGAACATCTTTGTAAAATCTGTGCATCGCAATATTGGATTAATTATAAGTTTTTGTTTGAGAATTTCGAAAGCATCTTGTTGAGCTTTATTCCATGTAAATTTAAGAGTTTTCTTTAATAACATAATATCCAGTGGCGTACCAAGGATTTCTGGGGCCCTTGTGCAGATTTTGGGACGCACAAAATATTTGTCGAACGAAGTGATCCGAGGAACCAAACCATAGGCAGGCTTGGGGGAAGGTGATAAGCAACTCTCTGAGTAAATTTTCGGCATTTTAGCGGCCTTCTGTTCTCGTTCCTCACGTGCTCGTCGCTTAGCAGCCCCAGTTAAATATGAATTAGACATAGTTAAGGGTGTGCAGCTAATGCAATTATATAATATCCAACTAATTATACAATTATTGTAAATTGATATACAATAAGCAATATTATTTTTATCCTTTTTACCGCATAGTAAATATCAACAAAACTCTATGACCTCTGCCATGATGTCGTTATACTGCCATTTTGAATCGAGTAGGCAAGTAAATTGGATTTGAAGTTTTATTAATAAACAAGTCCTCATCACATAAAAAAAACCAACGTCAAGTAAAGCAAATAATTTAATAGATGAATGGGTGTGACATATGTGGTTTACAACTATATCCAATATAGATTCCTAATAATATTAAATGTATAAACCGTCCAAACTGTGGTTGCTGTCTTAATAAAAACAAAACAAACGCCAAAGCGATGCTTGGTTTGATGACAATCGGGGAATTTATAATGCTCGAACGTATAAATTTTACTAATTTTTCGTCCTGGGCCCTTGTGCCGTGCACAACCTGCACAACCTATTGCTACGCCACTGATAATATCATCTATGTACACTAAAGCATGTGGGATATCTCTCAGTACAAAATTCATTCCTCTTTGAAATGTTGCTGGTGCACCTGTTAAACCAAAAGGTAAAACATTAAATTCATACAAACCTTTTCGTCTGAGAATACAGTTTTTCCTTTATCTGATTCTTTAACTTTGAATTGATTATACCCTTTATTTAAATCAATAACAGTAAAATATTGAGCTTCTCCCATTTTGTCGAACATTTCCTGAGGAACTGGGATTGGATATGTATCCTTTCTTGTAACTTGGTTCAATTTTCGATAATCGATACAAAATCTTATTTCACCGTCTTTTTTCTTAACAACAACAATGGATGAAGAAAATGGTGAAAAACTGTCTCTGATGATGTTGAAATCCTTCATAGCCTTTATTTGCCTATCACTTTCTTCTTGATGTGCATAAGGAATTCTGTATGGTCGTAGTTTAATTGGAGTTTCATCCATTAATGGAATTTCGTGCTCAATTACATGAGTAACTCCTAGATCATATTCATGTTTTGCAAAGACGTCTTGATATTTTCTCAATAATTTCATAAATTTTTGTATTTGCTCTTGGGTCAAATCTTTATTGTTTACTTGAGGTTCTTTGTATATTTTTATATTTTTTGGTAATCTTTTATTGTCAATTTTTAAGATTTTTGTCAACTTTCCCAATTTCGATTTTGGTCTTAATACTATTTCTTTATCATTATTGTTAGGTAATATAAACGGGAATTAATTGGTCTTGGACTTTTACTAGTTCGTCGCACATGGGAATATCATACTTTTCGATTAATGTTTCACTTGGTTGAAATATAAATTCATCATCTGGAACTCCCATTGTATTCCACATAACAAATAACTTCACTTTGAGGTGGAACTCTTAATGTTTGGTTTAGAAACACGTCTCCTGTTTCATGAATGGCTTTCCCCGTTTCTCCCATAATCAAATTTCCTGTTTTTAGATCAAGACAAACTCCTTCTAGTTGTGCTAAAACATCCATACCCACTAAACATTCCACTGGACAATTTTGCATTATTAGAACATCATGAGCAATTTCCTGATTTCCAATATTAAACTTGACTCTAATCTGCCCAATAATATTTAGTTTGTTTTTCGTCATTGATCTCATCACTTCGTCTGTATTTTCCATTTGTGCTTTCTCATCTGAACTCAATACTTCGTCTGATAATATCGTATTACTTGAGCCAGAATCTAATAATGCTTCAACTCTATGTTTATTTACTTGCACCCATATTCTTGGTTGCCTGCCTTTATTTCCGACTGTCATTAACGCATAATTTCCTGGTAATCCCAGCATATTTCTCCTTTCAATTTCTGCACTTGTAGGTACAATTTGCTCATTTTTTAATTCAATATTCTCAATTGGCCTCATTTCCTTTAGTCTTTCCACTGGATATATTGGTGCTGTTGGAATAAAAGTTTTTGGAATACATAATCGACTGAAAGTGTCTGTTCCACTTGCCTGTGGTACTGTATGTAATAAAGTCATAGATTTAGATTTTTCCTTTATATCATTTACTTTTGTTTTATTATTTTTATAATAATACATAGGGGGTTTATCATTGGTTTATCATTATCATTATCTCCATATCCACTTCCATTACTCGAACTTGAATCAATATTTCCTTTATTGTTAGTTAATCGTGATTTTACTTTCCCCATTTCTTTGTATTGATGCTTGGTAATCAGAAATCTGGCCAAGAACGGTATGCATCCAATAATCAATTTCCATGACCAACCAGATATAACATATAATTGGTGTGTAGTTAATATTTGAGATATTATTACTTTTGTCATCACTATCATAACATAAATTCCAATATTCAGTTATTAAAGTTATTTATTAAAATTCCGTTTGTCCTTAAGAACCAACCTTATCTTTTCTTTTTCCCTTTTGTTTTTATCAATAGGCAGAGGGGTAGCTGAGATGACCCCCATATAGGATAGAAAATGCAAGAAGAAAATTTAAAATATCCTAAAAATCTAAAACATGAATAAAAAACAAAACAAAAAATAATAAATTATCAACCGCAAACAGCTGCACATGAAACATATTATGGAAGTATAGAAATAATAAAAATCGCCGAAAAAAGACACATGAAATAGCAAAAAATAGTAGTTTTATTAGTTGAATAAGAATAGCATATAATGGCGATCTTTCGATTAATCAAAGAAATAAATTAAAAACCAATGATTTAAACAAAAAATAATAATATCTTATCCGTCAGAGATATAAGAATTTGGAGATACCACATTAGACATTTTGGAAGAATATGTGGTTAAATTTTTATTTTGTTGATTATCATGATTAATTATGTAATGCATTGTAATATAATTTTCTCATTAAAATATTTATCTTTCTTGTTCGTTAATCTAAAGATATTATATTTAAAGACTTTAAAACGTTTAATTCGAGTATTTAAATTTTGCTTCTCACCTTTTATAATCCAGGTATGACTAAAGTTTTCCTTACAATATGAATTCTAAAATTTGAGAAGTTTTTTTCTATCATAGCGGCAGATGTATTATATTGAATATTGTTATTGATAAACTGGAGGAGCAAGCACAATGGAAAGGTAGTGTTGAGGGCTTAAATACTCTCTCTCCGGGTCGGCCACCCTGCATGCTCGCCAGCAGCAGGACGATACTAATGAAAGAATAATTATTCGAGGTACCTGAGACATGAAATTAGTAGAGTAAAGAATACCACGACCAGAGCTAGACCAAAAAATCGACCACCCACTGACCAGGTCAGGTGAGAATACCAGGTAGTTTAATTGGGGCAACCTGAGTTTGGATTCCTCCTACTGCGCGATCTTTTCACTCCAAGAGGAGCCCGATTTTCGCTTCCCGTTGACACAAAATTTGCAGACAAGGGTTTGTAGTAAATTTCCTATCAAGGAAAATGCGGATGTTGTGGTAGATATTTATCCGATCCGATCATCATCAGCGAGCGGGACTTCCAGAAGACAATGTTAAACTACAAGCGTGGGGAAAAGTCCCAGGCGACTTGCACTTTATTGACTGCGATCTTAATTTTATTTTCTCTATCATTTACAGATATGGCAACAAACAAAACTCCGGTTCTCAGACCATGCTACTCATGCGCCGATAAAGATGTCGAGAATACTCAACTGAAAGAAGAGAATGAAAAAAGAAAGAAAAAAGAAGAGAGAATTTTGTTAGTTGATTTGGGTTTTTCCTTACGATTGTGGGCTTGTAGGAACCCTCTCGAGAATCCAATGAGCACGAAAATTGAACTTAATGAAAGGAGCGAGACGGACAACGCCCTTCATAAGTCTTTGACCAAAGAGAGTAAACAATTATCTGGCGTAAGACCTTCTGGTCGCAGTCCAGAACCCGATAGAAAAGGTAGAGGGGAGTAGTAATAAGTTAGTCGCTCACCATGCCCTTTATTTTTTCACCGACGTTGGGCAGTGCCAACCTGAACATCCCAGGGACTCATCGGTCGGGAAAATGTAAAATCATATGCATTGGGATACTGAGGTTGTTAAGCTTAGCTGGCATCATAGTTCTTCTCCCAAAATGCCATAACATGTGACATCACAATTTCAAAGAAAACTAAGTTACATTATAATATTTGATATCAAATATTTATATTTTGGTGGACCTCCATTCTACCCTAATAGTCTCAGGCATGTATTAGACATAATGCTAATTCCGTGTAATCATTTCCAATCGGAAAGTATTTTCCCATTAATCTTCCTCTTTGTCTTTGAATTTTTTTATCTTTTATTCGAATAAAAACTTTGATAACTAATATTCTTCCATTTATTAGAACGTTGTCAATAAAATGATAATTATCTAGTCAAAGTGTGTTAGTTAAATTTCTTTTCTTTAGTCAAAGTGTTAAACTTCTCTGGAAGAACATGAATCGGATTTTCCATATTAAATGTAATTGGGGATTTGAAAATATTAATATTAAGGCCGATGAGATGTTTAATTCCAGACTGCTGAGGTTTGAGTGATAATAAAAGGATGAGTGCGATTACTTTGAATTATTTTATCAGATCTGAGATACCAACTAATACAGAGATAACCGAGATTCGACGTGAAGAAGTGGATAAAAAAAGTTAGGTTAAAAAGGATATTGAATAAAAGAAATAAAATAGAAAAATAGCTGTTGACAAGAGTGAAAGAATTGTTTGTTAATAGAATGTAAAGTAGTGCATCCTATATATAAACAATTCTTATTGGAAACTGAAATGGAAGAAATGAGTGGAGATATGCTGATATGGTAATTGTGCTCGTATTTATAGATGCCCACACTTAAGCCATGTTTCTAAATACAAGGGTTACTTGTTATATGTTGGCCAAAAGATTTTGTACTAATTTTGTTTTATTATAATAATATTTTTTGCCTATATTAAGATTATGAAAAAATAAATACATAATTTTGATATTTCCGGAACTTAACAGATCATGATGATCGCTATTGAGCCATTCGAAAACAATATTCATGTTTATAATTAATTCTAGACTTATCATACGGCATAAATAAATAAAGAAATTGATTTGCGTCGTTTTGTTCTTTCAAACCTGTGGTGGTATAAATGAACATTATTCTTTGCTTTCTGTCAATATTTTTTGAAGTTTTTTTTGTGTTTTCAAATGTTAAATGTTTTTACACTATCGCAATCGTGGAAGTTTTATTTAAATGTTTATGCTTATTACCCACTACTCAGTAGAGACGGTACCCTGTCCCATTCAATTTTGTACTTAATTCATTAATGAAATGTTGGATCCTACAATTATTTGGTGATGAATTGCACCTTTGATACTTATTGCTAAGAGAAATGATATGTTTTGTCCTCTGTTATTTGAAACTACGGAGTATATTCTTTCTTCTTTTTTCTTCCTTCCGAATGTTTGAGTGGTCCAGGTTTTGAAACCACACTCATTCAATGTAAATTAGATTTTTGTCTCAGTAGTGACTACTGTAAAATGAATTGGAGCATGTCCTCCTTGGGGTATGTGTCCAATCAGATCTTCGAGGTGCATTTTTTGTTTTGGTGTCAGGTGTATGTGTGTGTGTGATCTATTTTCTGGATTAAAAAATTAACAAATTAAGTCTTGAACTTTCAATTGGTCATTGAGATTTTGTTTTAAATATCAGATTGTGTAGATTTTTTAAAAATAAACTTCAGAAGTTTTTGGCCTTGTGTTAATATAAAATTATAGATGAATTTACTTTGAAGATATCAATGAATGATAAACTAAACTAAATTACCCACGGTGTACAGTTGTTAGGACAAATTAGAGAGTAATAGAAATACCATGCGTTGCAGTCTTAATAGAGGTGTTGGTGAATTATATGATAGTGTGGTTTGTTCGTTCAGTTACAGAGATTATGTCGCTGCTTCTCATCAAATTACTGTATATGTACTGTAAGTACCTGAAATCTTTAGTAATCTACATTTATTTAATAAACTATGTTTAAGAAATTGGAAGATGCTAAATGAATGAAAAAATAAAAAGATAAAAAAAGCCCATTGAAATCATACTAAATTAGTACAAACTACATTAGTAACCTCAATAGCAAAATGAGTGTCAAACCCGTGGCAGAAACTAGAATTGTATTTTGTGAACTATTGATACAAAATATTAATTATCCTTTCATTCCATTGTCCAACTCACCAAGAAGCATTCTGAGGGAAACTTACTGTCAGATAATTAGCAATAATAAAAAACAATATTATAAGAATGGGTAATGATGGTTTTAAGGAAATCGGAATTATTTTTCATTTTACTAAATCATTTAAATCATTGACTAAAAATTTTAAAGTGTCATATCTTCATCTGGAATTGTGAGCTTAAATATCAGACCATTTTATCCCATTACCAGTGAAAAGGGAAATTTCAAAAAAATTTACCAATAAAGAGCTATTCAAAATTGAAATCCAAATTTGCTCAAAAGTTTGGTATACTGTGACTGTGAAAGTACTTTTCAATGAAATTCATTAAATCAAGGCAGATATGTTCATTAACAAATAAATTTCTTTTAAATCTACTGTGAATTGAATGATGTTTCAAATAAAACTTTTAAAAGTACTTTTATTTCTTGATAAACCTAACGATTGTTAGAAATATATACATTTGGAATATATAACTGTATCACCCCTTAAAATGCATATTTTCAAGCAGTTTCTTGGGACTTTGCTAATCTGATAGTAAATTTGGATGGTAAATTATTGTGTATCTGGTGCTCACAATAGTAACTGCGAGCTAATGAAATTTTATTAATAATTCTATTCAACCACGCAACTAACTCTGTAACCTTAAGCCTCAGCTCCCATATATCTGGGGCCTCCGTCACTATATGTTTAATAATACTCAACATACTTCTAGCGATATTATGGATAGAGTGCTTGATAATACACACACTTACAGGAGATGTTTATTTACGATAATAGCACTTAAGTGCCACCCATTTGCAAAGTCTCTATGGTTCCATATAAGCACGTAAGAACATACATGCATGGCACCTACGTAAATACATGACGTAACACTCCATTATTAATAGATTGCTGCGGTTAGTTAGTATTGCCTGTATTTAAAATTAAGCCTCGTATATTCGTATACATTTGCGTATCAGTCTTTCAGTATAAACTCAACAGGTCACCTTACCAACTGTTAATTTATCATTAGTTGATAACATTAGCGTAAACTTGTGCATGAAGAATGTATCCTTGGATGATGTATGTTAGTGTGTAAATATATATGCAAGGTTAGATTGTCTGTATACATCACACTTGTGGATGTCTACACTTGGGTATATTTTGTGTTGCACTACTCTACATAAAACGACTCGGTACACATAATTTAAAAATAATTACATATAAATATTCGCACTTTTTATTGTTTAATGAAGTATATTTGCCACACCGTTTACTTTTAGCTTTAGTCATAACTCACAATCAAAAGAGGATGAAAAACGCAAGTGGTTTCCAAAAGCGAAAACCCAAATTTGAACGAGTGAATGCATTAGTAGAAGAGTGGGAAAGATTGAAACGTATGTATTCGTATTTCACACCATCTAATTAACAGCCAGGGGCTATGAATCCAAGTCATTAAGGTAACTGTGTCGATTCAAATAAGGGGAAAGAAAAAGCTGATGACATGACGTTGTGAATATTGTGGAAAAGAAATAAAATTATGAAGATTTGGAGGATACGAAGTCGACGGTGAAGTCAGGCAGAGTTATTGACTCTTGAACCTAGTGCAGATTCAGCAATACGGGGTCTTTAAGGATAATGGCTGTAGTGTATTGTTATTCTTATTGCTATAACTTTTTATGAGATTGTAATTAATTATTTTATTATTACGTATATTATATTAAATTATAATAAAACTATATAGTGTGATTCTCTATAGCGAATTATTATTAGAGTTACAAAAAATTTTAAAAAATAAAAAATCGATTATTGGGAGAAAAATTAAATTATTTCTTATTATTAGATTATCGAAGAATCAAAATCTGAAGGAATTTTTTAAATCCGAGATCCCCTCAATAATTTCAAAACATAAAACAACAAACCAAAGACGTTTTATTCTCCATCGAAAGTCATTTAACTTAAATCACATACAAAAGGAAATTTCCCTTTCAATAAGAATTCTGCGAACCGCGAAGTTTAATATTGTACGATAATTGACACACAAGCATCACAGTTGTCCCGAAACAATATTTTTTTAAAAGGGACTCCTGTTGGGCTCTAACAAAATTTCTTATTACACACATAAATCAACAACAAATAACAATCGCCACAAACATTATAATTAGATAAAGATCTAAATATCAATGGCTAACAGAGACAACATTCTTCATAAATTGCTAATATACTCACTATGTACAGTGAGAGTATTCTGCTATGTATGCAAGTTTTATTCTCAAAGAATCACAACTTATTGTACAGTTTAATAAATGGTGATTCGAGGTTCTTAGACGCGTAGTTGCAGTTGTAAAATTTTTATGTGAACGGGTACTTCCTTTTCAAGGAACATTCAGATCGGCAAGAAATGGAAAATTCTTTGGCATTCTTGAGCTTTTGTCTGAATTTGACTCATTCTTAGCGACAACATTTCTACTTTTGGAAATCGAGGTCGAGAATGTACTGCAGCTATATTTGAGTCTCTTAACCAACCAGCTTAGGTTATACAACAAATTATAAGAACTTCAAGGAATGATGACACATTTGACAACTTTAGCAAGGGTGATAGATGCAAACAATTTAAAACTCTCCTGGAAAGAATCTTCGGTCAGAGACACTAAGAAATTATCTTTACGTTGCAGTTTTTTAGTTTAATCGCGGTCTGATGTTGTTTTGTGGTTGCAAAATATTAAGCGAAGATAAAATGAATCGAGGAAGTGGAAGAAACAATCTATAATCGTGGGAGTTAAATAAAACATAAATATCAACCAAGTTTCTCGCATTTTGTTTGAAATGAATTTTTATTATTGCACTTTGTATCTATTAAATTTATATATATCGTGTTCAATTATGAGTACATGAGAAAACTCTTCAAATTCTATCAAAATTTTAATAAATAGAACTTATTTTTTACATTAAATAGAAAAAAAACGAATTGTCATCCGCAAAACTATCATAAAATATATCTAAAACTGTCTTGTTAAGAAAGATAGAAATCAAAAAACATGAATATAATTAATGAGGCAAGTAATTTAAAAGCTGATAAAATAAAATAAATTTAATATTAAATTTATATATTAAGATTAATTTAAATCCTCTAAATTATCTAAACATTAAAAATAATTTACTTTTGACTTTATAACTGGAAAATGGATATTATCCAAATTATTAAAAGTTGAAATGTTTCCGTTTGATTTAAATAAATTTTGATTTTGGAGAAGCATTTGTAGTTCCTTTTTATCATCGATAGTTTTTAATTCAGCCATTTCAAATGGATCCTCAATTCTTTCAAAATCTTTTATTTCAACTGCAGGATGTTTATTCTGGAATGTTTTCTGATTTGATTGATGTTTTTGAGGTTTTAAAACCGTACTTATTTCCACAAAATTATATTGAGGAACTATCACATTATTTTTAGTTTCTATTTGATTTTCAATTTCATTAGGATAAAATTCAGTTGAAGTTTTATAATTTTTAATTGCAAAATCTTCCAAATGAAAATCATACTAAATTTGAGTAATATTAGTTCAACAAAATGTTAAAATACCTCAAAGTCAGTCTTCGGAATTGGTATCGTAATAGTCGATTTAGGTGTGAGGTTAAACTTTCGCTTAAAATCAAATTTAACACCAGACAACATTTTTGCCCCCCAATAATCATTCATCTGCTTTTTCATAAATATAAAAAAATATTGTGAGAAATTGATAAATTTTATTTTTATATAGCAAGATTTAAAAAATATTATTCAAAAAGGCGCGTAAAGGCATTAAAAAAACAAAAATAAAATATTGACTTTTGTGTAGACTTATCTCATTAGCAATTTTAAAATAAAGAATAAAAATACTTCATATTCTTAATTAATTTTGAAAATATAAATTAATCACTGAAAAATATATTTATTATTAAATGAAATAACTTTTTCTAATTGAAAAAATGATTGCATTTAATATAGAAAATCAAAAAAAAATAATTTTGGTTGGAAAAATATTAAAACACTTGTGGGATACAATATTATGTGATACTTGTATTATGTGATGTTGGTAAAGTAACACCTAAAAAATTCATGGTGCTGATTACCATTTGGTACCCATTGATAAGCAACATTGGTACTGAACCAAACAGGTAGTGGTTTTTTAAAGGTGAGTGCACTTATAAGAAATTTTTAATGTCCTGGTACACCTATGAGTTCATGAACTTCTGATAGAAGGTCTGGGTCTGATTCGTGTCTCCTAGTGGCCCTTAGATCATCTGTTTCGTCTTATTTTGTCTATTTGAAGCACTTAGTGACGCTGATAAAAATTAAATAAAATGTCAATTGAAATGAAATCAGAGATGAAAATCGAAAGAAGTTCTTATAATAAATGACATGCGAATAAGGAAAAGTATATTACAGAAATTGATAACAATAATTTTTCTGCCGAAGAGCTTCTAATGTTATTGGCTTTGACTACGTCATTCAACAGTGTATTTTTTTATTCTGGTTGGCTTTCATCACTTCTTAGCCCACAGCTGTGATGGTTAAAACATAAAACACACTAGTCGCCATCACTTCTTAGCCCACAGCTGTGATGGTTAAAACATAAAACACACTAGTCGCGACTGGTACTTTGGCGAGAACAATTTTAAGTTTGCGAGGAGTTTTAAAACTATGTCGGGGTTGGGTAAACAAAACTCGACTAGGGAGATGCTAGAAATAGTGTGGTTTAAATAAAATAATAAGTTTAAATAAATTATTGTGATTTATATAAAATACTAAGTTTTAACAACTTGCTTTACTTTAACGCATAAATGTTTAAAATTACACAGAAACAAATTATATATCCTAATGAGATTTATTCCAATCAAGAAATCTCCAATATGATATTTAATGATGTTTTTTTGCTCAAATTTTTGAATCTAACGAATTAACGTTAAAAAATATGGTAATGCTGAAAATTATCAAAAAAGAATAACTATGCCAAAAATGTCCAACACAAAAACAAAGGAACAGCAATCCTAGCTACTTATTCAGTTTATTTGGGAGTATTCAATTGAAAAAGAAAAAGATTTTCTGGTTTGCTTATTTTAATTTAATCAGAATAAATTTCTAGTTTTTAAATTATTCCATATTTTCCATATTTACTATTTTATTTAAAACATACTATTTTATTTAAACTACATTATTTTATTTAAACCACACTATTTTATTTAAACCACACTATTTCTAGCATTTACTATCGGTTAATAGTAGGTCGTGGACTCAACGCTCAAACGCTCATGATTTGTAACGATCTCGATTAGCGTACCCACGACAATCGCCATGTTGGTGCTGCCCACTGTCGAAGGAAAAATTATATATTTAACGGCACTTTTTTTTGTTAAAAATTATTTTGACTTTACGCCCAGCTATATAATATTGTAGTACTAATTTTTTATTTTGTTTTCAGTACTTTATCGGATGATATTGATGCTTAAATTTTAACCGAATGTGGTCAGATCGAATTGATTTTGACTGTATTGATGGTCACCGAACGTTATTGAGAGGTAAGGGTGCGCTCAATAGTGGATGCAGGGTTGTATTCCTTGGAGTAGAACGCTGATCGTTGAGGTACCAGTGGTGAATTAATTAGTGTTCTTTTAAATTTTGTTTTGAACCTCATGGAACACCTACGAAAGGATAGGGAACAAGCCCAACAGCAAGTCAAAGAACTGCAGGCCAGAATTTTCAAGTTCAATGGGCGATGCCGGAAGCTTGAGAGCACCTGGTTCAGCCCCAACGAAATGAAAAGCGGTTG
The DNA here is from genome assembly GCA_959609185.1 of Schmidtea polychroa. Lineage (NCBI taxonomy): Eukaryota > Metazoa > Platyhelminthes > Tricladida > Dugesiidae > Schmidtea > Schmidtea polychroa. The sequence continues at coordinate 30,957 of CAUHTR010003437.1, forward strand.
GTGCTCATACAACAACTCCAACTCCAAGCAGCCCAGGATCAGCCCGAGATCCACGCCCTAAAGATCTAGGCGCGTACTCTGGAGACCCAACTCAACCAACAGGTCATTGATCGAGATGTGACCGAGTGGATCCGGCTTTTGCCAACCGAGCTTGCCGCAATTTACCCATCGGCTCAACCGAGCCTGCCGCAATTTACCCATCGGCTCAACCTAGCAAGCCTAAACGTAAACGGATGGGACGCGACACTCGGGAGAAGTTGAAGAGACTTCGAATGGCCAACGCGGATCATCAACGATAAATTAACCCGAAATAAACTTGAATCATAAGTTGTAGTCGAATAAATAATTATTAATGTTCACTGAAAGTTTGCACTGAGCAGGATAAGTGCGTGCCTGAACTGACGAAAATGACGTGCATGTGTGATGAACGTGATGATGGTATTGGGAAGACAATCTGGCAAAGGGATCAGGCGAAGTCGGACACATGCCTTCTATCGGCAGTCCATGAATCAAAATGAGTGCCTGACAATTTTATAGTGCTGACAGTGCGCCCACCTTTTGCGACTCACCCACTTAGTACATTACCAACGTTTATTACTCTAAGGGCATCAAGCGGAGGAACAGTTGTTTGTTTTCTGGGTTACGCTGGAAACAGCACGATAAGGTAAAATGTATGCTTACCTGTAACCCGTCATGTGGTAAATTTTCTCTCTTGTTGTCGTGAAATCACACCATGAATGTTGGCTCCCTGAAATTACATCATGAAATATCTTACATGGAACTGGATGTTTATTTGTAATGTGCTATTATAATCCGCCTGTCCAGTATCGATTCGACTCATCTGCATGTCTGGCTGAACGGGGTGCACTTATGTTGCCTATGGTGACTTTAACGTGTGTACAATTTACGACGTTGCCTGAGTGTTTCATATATTTTTCGATGAGATGGATTTATTTATGTAGACTGAAAACTAACACGTCAATGGGCATTTCTATCACAGAAGAATTTCGATTACCTACTACTTCAGCTTGGTGAAAGATGAATTATCTGAGTCTTCTCGAACTCTTTTTTGTTCAATTATGAGTTGTAACAAATGACTTCGAAGAAGTGGGTTTGCATCTACTCTATCTGTGTAGAAGTTATTTCTCATTAGGTTACTTTGAGTACTTCTCTATGGTGCTACTAAACACTTGAAATGTAAATTTCCCAACTGGAGAATCATTTTTCGAAAATGTTGGATATACTGTAGCCCCTGTGGAGTTCGAATTTAAATGTGGTTGCCTTTCTTCTCACGACCACTTCCTGTCAGGTAACATTTTGAAATTAAAAAGTTAAAATTAAACACTGAAATTATTGACACAATGGCGACCGGGATCAAGATCCATTCCTTGCCCTCTCCAAAATCATCCTATTGATAGTGAGCGACTAGTGTCTTCTCTTCCGCTCCTTCACGATGCCTAATCCATTAACTAACAAAAGAGAATATTACTATGTGACAATGGTGTGTATGTAAACCAAAATAAAAAAACTGAATACACTATATGGTTGAAATGAATTATCAAGATTAAATAAAATTTCATTATAAAATGGATCAAATGAACAAGAGTAAATTTAAAACATTTAAGAGTAAAACATTTTAATACATTTGAAAATTTTTCTAAATTACATTATCATGAATATTAAATTATACTATCATAAAAAATAATAGAATATTCGAAAATAATAAAAATTAAATTAAAAAAGAAATAAAATAAAAATAATTTGAATTTGTTTGGAAATTTAGTGTACACATCCTAACTTGCACAAAGAAATTAGACCATAAGTACCAACACATTTTGTCTGAAAATTCTACATCTAATTCCGAAATTTAGTAACTTCTATAATCTAAAAAAAATCAATAAATTTATAGTATAGGAACACACAAACTTACTTGTGTGTAGAAATTATTTGTTCCGAAATTTAATAACTTTATTATAGGATTTGTAAAGGTGAGAGAAAAATAATTGAACATACCAACACAAAACACATAATGAAAAATGCATGCAAATTTATTATAGCCTTTTTTGTTCCGAAATAAATAACCATTAACATATTGTTAAAATATAATTATTTTGAAATTATTAAAAAATTATACAGGAAAATAATTTTAATTTAGAATCCGACAGCTCTACCTTGAGCTTGAGAGAAAAAGAAGAAAATACATCGTAAAATTCAATTATAAAATCATTTAGAATATAAACTTTCTTTAGATTTACAGATATTTCTCAGGATACATTGTCTTTTCGCGAAGGTCGAAATCTGACAATGTAAGATTTATTCATTAAATTACAAAACATTAGAATTTGCAGAAAAAACTTCACAATTCGTAAATTTAAATAAATTAATATTTTCATAGATATACAGAAAATGAAAAAATTCGGCCTTTCCTTCTTTCCTAATTGTATTAAAAAAATAAATGTCTTCGGTGATTAGTTAAATTATTCATAGTCAAAAATATATATAACTTACATTTTATCGAAATAATTCCAAATAAATTCATAAAATGTCAAAATTCCTAAAAAACACCTGAAATTTAATTATCAATGTTATATTATAAATTTTGGCTAACAGTAATATTTAGGAACTTGAATAATGATCTCATAATTATATAAAATCAAAATTCAAGTCTTAAAGTTACTTGAAATTAAAAATATTACCTGAAAACCATTTTTAAGAAATTGAATAAATGAAAATGAATAACTTCATTTTCACCTAAATGGTGACTCACCTCAACTGGTGTGCACACCAACGTGAATTATAGAGGTTACTAAATTTCGGAATTGGGTGAGTAAGTAATCACTCATCCAATGTATTACTAACGTGGAGTGCTGAACAAACATCGAGTGGTTGAAACGACTGTATTCTAGGTTACGCGAGAAAAAGCACAAAAAGATATCATGTTGATTACATGTAACCCGACAATATAGATCGCTTGCATTGTAAATAAACCAAAACATATGAGGAAACAAATGAGGAAAATGTATCCCTCGCCCGTTTAAATGAGACTGAGAAACATTTAAGAATATGTTCTGTATACATCGTCAAGACACGGTATTTTATCAAAAGATTCTAGGTTTAATACTAGTTCTCAAGAAATTGAAATGTTTGTTTAGCGATTTTAGTTACGAAATGTTAGATAGGGAATAGGTTCGAAATGGAAATATGAAAATAGGCAATAGTCGTCTCAATAATCCACAATGTGTATATGTGAATACAAATGATACATCTAATTGACAAAGAGGCACATCCGACGACTTATAATTACAATTTAGGTCTATAGTTGAGAATTAAATCCTAAATTCATTTAAAGTGATTGAGATCAGTAGTTGATCGTTACATGACAAATAAGACTTTATATTGAAATCGGTTTGTAATACTAACACCTGACTCTTAGAAACATTTTTACCTTCAAAATATCAAAGGGTGGTGACGATGGGGAAATAGAATTGTATGAATGTCATCAAAGTTTATTTGAATGATTGAAAGTGGCTGGGAACATCTACAATTATCTAAACTTTAAAAGCAATAATGAAAACTTAATTGATATCAATTTTAACCCCTTAACGCACTTTATTTTTGATACAAAAATATAGTCAAAATGAATATAAATTATTTTTTATTCAAAACCTTTTTATTACACTGCCCGAGATATAATCGTTAGTGAATCTTAAACAAAACTTTATATTTCGTATACCCGAGTCTCTCTCGGGCATACACAAATTTGCCAGTAACACTTACCCGAGTTACGCTGGGGCATGTGCGTTAAGGGGTTAGTAACAAGAATTTTTATTGTTCAGAATAAATGCCACAAACCTGGAAATGGCTCATTAGAGTTAGATCTTATAGTTCATTATACCAGTGCTTGGAACGTTTTTCAGTCTACGGCACGGTAACTAGTTTTGTAAAAATATATCGGCACACTAAAAAAATCTATTACATATTTATAGAAAAAAAACTCAAGTTTTGTAAAAAAAAGTATTTTTAATAAATTTATACATTTACATTTGATATTACATTTCTAATGTAAAATCTGACCTTGATGTTGAGAACAGAGTTTGCTTATATTAGGTTCAATACTTGAAATGGATACGCGCAGCTCATGGTCAAGGCTTTTAATACACGATCGCTTTATGTTTTTAATGGTAACCATCGATAAAAAGCTTTGTTCACAGATGTAGGTAGTAGCGAATGGTAACAGAATTTCAATTGCTTTTTTTGAAATAGTTGGGAATTCCTTCTTAACGATTACCGAAAACTGAGATATTGGAATATTGTCTTTAAATTGAAACTCAAGTGTTCGATCATTTTTTAAATTTATTAGTTCTTCTTTTTGTTTCATCAATAAGTTTTGCGAAGATTCTTCAGACGGCAAAACAAAAGGATTTCGAACCCAATCAAATTCAATCAACTTATTTGATTTAAAATAATGCTGCAGCTTTTCTTCAAGTAAATATAGATGCTGCTCCACAAGTTTGAATATTTGCTTATCAAGATTTAAAGTAGAACACCTATTAAACATAGAAATTTTACCAGTTTTCACTTCATTAATCTACTGCTAAATTTTAGCCTTAAATCCATTTTTTTTATCAGTGCAACTGAGTATATTTTCATTTTTTCCTTGCATTTTACGATTAAGTTCGTTAAGATGTTCATATATCAGCTAAATACGCAACTTTCTGTAGCCAGACGTTATCTTTCAAAATCTTTTGATAAAAAGTGTCATTCTCGAAAAAAGTTTTTAATTCTTCTTTAAGCTCATAAACTCTTGACAATACTCTTCTCTTTGACAGCCAGCGCACTTCAGTATGAAAAAGTAAAGTCTGATGTTCGGAGCCCATTTCTTCGCATAAAATTGAGAATAACCGAGATTGAAGTGGCCTAGATTTAATCACGTTCACCATTTTAACTATTTCGTTTAACGTGATTTTTAGATCTTCTGGTAAACTTTGAGACATAAGAGCTTCCCTGTGGATAAAACAGTGTATTATTTGAATTTCATGATTTTCAGAGAGAACGTAGCCACCAAGCCTTTAACAGTTCCTGTCATTGCAGCTTCACCATCTGTACATAAGCTAAAACAATTTTTCCAATATATATTGTTATTGACAAAATAGTCGTTGATTACTTTAAATATTTCTTCCCCAGTTGTTCAATTGAGAAGNTTTGCAACATTGTAGCTAGCTTCTTGAGCACGTCTTGAAACTGTGGTTGCTGAATTCATAAAAATACTTTGTTTTTATTATCAATTTGCATTCGTTTTAAAAAATCAACACTCTTTTCAGCATAATTGGAATGTCTAGTTATAAGATGTCGCTGAAGTTTACTTGGCACCATTGCTTCATTTGATAATGTTTCCCGACATATTATACAATGAGGTTGAATACTTCCGGCAATTTCAACACTTGAGAAACCAAATTTGATGCATTCTTCATTATATTGCTTATTAGCAGTTGGTTTTACTTTTCTCTTTGGAATCTGTTCCATATCAACAACTGTTGATTTATCGCTTCTTTTTAAAAATTTATCCATAATTTAAATTTTAGTGATTTTTTACAAAATATACCTTGCAATACCTATATATGTTGTATTAAATCAAAATATTTTTCTAAACATGTTTTTCTAAATTATTTTTATATTTACCTTTAAACTTAAATACTATAAAGCAAGAGCTTACGTTACTGGTCACTACTGTTCACAAAATATAAACTGAATACTAAAAAGAAGAATATCGAAATGTGACTATTCATTCACTCTTCAAAGATTTTGCAGAGCCTACTTAATTTTTTTTATTTTTTCAGTTACTGAATTTTCGAATAGAAGAAAATTAATATGTAAATATTAGTCGAACAATATTTACCACTTCAAAGATAATTAGTAAGAAAATTTTTAAAAAATCCACAATTATCTTACGGCACATCGAAAATGTTTATACTTCAATTGTTAAACTTTGAGCAGGTTTCGACAATTCACCAGAAATCTTTGACAATATTAGAGCCTTACAGATAATAGTTATACTAAAATTAATGTTTATTACAATATTAAATAGACCACTAAAGAATACATATTTACACAGTCCGCTAAAAAGAACTTGAGATGACATAACGTCACGGCATCTCGATATCATATCACCTCATAAGTTACCAATACGTCTTCTGATACTATGATTTATTGCTTTGAATGCGTCACGCGTAGGAGATGATGGCACGACGAGGAAAAGCCTTTATAACGAAAATGAATAAGTAAGTCCAACATAGAAAGTGTTAGTAAGTAATAAGTGAAAATTACTTCAATCACAAACAAACGATTTTTCAGAAATTATTTGTGGATGAAAAAAATTAAGGAGAGCTTTAAAATTTTTTTTTTACAAAAACGTTTTATAAACTTTACCTTTTTGAAAAAATTTGTAAGAGGCCTAAAATATTATTAACAATAAAAAATTAAAATTATTTCAAAACCTTAAAAATATTTTAATGAAAAATGTAGATCTTGCAAAAAGTCTGCCCCTAAAATTACACTTATAAAAGTTCTGCCCATAAATTCATTTAAATAATCCTGTAGAAATTCCTTTTTGATACCCATTTATGTTTTACATCTTCTTTTGTTTTTAGTCCAAAACTATTCTATGTTTTGAGTGTGAACACCTGTAACTGGTTTCACAAAGTTAACTGAATGGTTAACGGTATGGTGTTCATATCCCAAAAATTCAAGATTATTATAGGACCTCCATTCATCGCTATGAATAATGGATCCTGAAAACATTACTTCCTTGAATAATAGGTTTTTAAGTAGCAGCTGCCCTATCTGGGACCACTTTCATACATCCTTTAGCAGGTACATATAATAATCAATACATACTTAATAAACATTTCCTTTTATATTTTAAAATTTCTTCTATTAAACTTTAATTATAATGTGTAATTTAAAATGTTGCTGAAATTACCATCTGCCTACAATATATGTCCTTGTCTCCAGTGCCATCCATAAAGATTATGGTGCAAAGTTTGTTTTGGCGCCCTTAATAAATTTATCGACACAATATATTCCCATTAGTAACTATAAAACAGATAATAGGAAAATCCTAACTTAAGTGCTTATGAGTATTATAAAATATGACATTTTATTTTTAAGTATAAATAGTACACATACTTATATTAATACATAACAGTCATAAAAAATTTAAATAATTAAGGGTAATTATGATAACTTTTTTTGTTTTTATAGAAGCAAATTTTTTTATTTTTAGTGTTGAGGTAATTTCGGCACCCCGATGCGATCCTCTTTTCTTACAGTGTGGAGCCGAGCACTGCCTGTCTCACGTAATTTATGCGCTTTGGTGTAGAGTTAAACAAACTATAATTAAAGTTAATAAATATTAATAAATAATAATAAATATTAATAATAAATATAAAATATTATAATAAATCATTGATTAATAATTTATCCATTTACAAATAGTTAGATTAGCAAAATTATTCAATGCTAACATTCCTTACCGGCGCATCTATTGTAACTGAAGCAATCAGTAGGATATATAATATATAATGTATATGATAATTATATAACCTCTAATCTTCATCCAGACTCATCAATAGAAAGTGGTCCATTAGATGTCCCGCCACTAGAAGAATTGTTTCACAAAATTCAGAACTGCAAAGCTAGCAAATCTTTTACAAAGAAACATTTAACAAGGGAAATTGTAGACAAGTATAAAAATATCAAAACTGCTAGTGGTGGAACCTTGGCTTTATGCGTTCGTACTAGTAAGTTTTTCGGTTTTCCATATAAATGATATTGTTGAATATGATATCATAGATGCCATGAATCCGGGCGCAATGCTTCCAAGATGCGCGGATTTTGACTGTTACAATGTTTTCCCGGACTTTTTCGAAGCTGTTATAAAAGATTATCATAAGGTAAAAGAACTTTGTTGTTATTAGTGAATGTCCATGTTTTTATTCCACTGAGAAACAATAATGGATAAATTATATAACTATATGTTTTGGTAGTCAAACCAGGATCAGTGGTCAGCTAAAATTTAGCGGAGAGTAGTATTTAAATAAGTAGCCAAATACATTGATAAAAAGATTTATAATTATTCACGTTACAAAAAATAACTTTTCCGAAAGAATAATTTATGCTGAATTGATTAAGTATCAAAAATTGTGTAAGCATCAAAGAGTCAAGCCAGGTTCTATACTACAGCATACTAGCAATCTAGAGGTGTTATCAAAAAGGAGGCACTGCGTGCCGAGTTATGGACGTTTATAAGAGGAGCAAGGTGTTCTTCTTCTGTAATTCAATAGGTGTAAACCACATATTTCAATGATTTTTCAACAATTTCTGTTTTGTCTGTTGTTTTGCAAATTCGGTCTGTTTCTCTTCTTTTCAAAATTTCTGTCTTCACTTTTCAACAACTGTTTTAATTCAAGTCGAATTTCCTTTTAATCTAATGACACTTACTGATATTGACTTCAGTTTAGGTACCTTTTCTCGTATGTTTATTTTGGTCCTCTCCAATTCTTTTATTATCTCTGAGAGTTGTCGAGATATTAAATATTTAGAAGACGTAATCTCTCGGATTCCCCTGTTAATCCCACTTTCTTTATCTCGAACAGTTTATCGAGACATGCCAATTTGATTTCGATTTTGTTTTATTTTTATTTTCACCTTCACTCTGTGCTTTTTAATTAAACATTACCTTTTTTGTATTTCATTCTTTGATATTTTTGATCTTTTACCATTTCCTTTTTTTGTTTTTTTGTTTTTCCACTTTTTCTTATTTCTCAGAAACACACACCTTTTATTTTCTATATTTCCCCTAATCGTTTGGCATTTTAATCATTATTTTATTTTATTATTTAGGTATTTTCAACACGTGTTATAATTTTCTTTTAGAATATATTTATAAGCCTTGCCTGACCTTAATTGCAAGGAATAGAAAAAACCCGCCCGGTTCTGAATACTGGAAGCATAAAACAAAAAGGACAATTAATTAAACCCTCTACAGCAGCGGTGTCCAACCTTTTAGCTTCCCTGGGCCACATTAGACACAAGATGAGTTGTTTTGGGCCACAGAAAAAAATTCACTTACACTAATAATGGCTGATGAGAAAATAAAACTTATGTTATATAGTTAACATATTTATGTATTTTATATATTTATTAATTTCTTATTACAAAAGTAAAAGACAAAACCAAATTCAGAAATTAGTGAGACACTTGACTTTGTTTTTGATATACTAATGCGTCAATATTTGCTTCGATCATTTCTGGATCTAAAATTCAAAATTAATCCATTCGTTGAGTGGTTAAAAGCAGTAAATAAATTGTTAAATAATAATTTTAAATTTTATTTATAAAAATTTCAAGCACAAAAATGTACTGATTAAATTATAGGAATTGAGACAATAAATTTACCAAATATTTAACAAATTTAAAATGATTATTTTGAGATACTGATAGGAAACTGTTTAGTAACTGTAGTTAATCAAAATAAGTGTCTTTTAGCAGTTTTTAAGATACTTTTACATATAGTTTATTTACAATAATTTAAAATATAACATTTAATGAGATTTTTGAAATCGTAAACAGTTTTTAATTAGTTTTTCAAAATCCAGAGTGAAAGTACTTGTTGAAATCCGTAGTATAGAATCCAGATTTGTATCAGATAGCTGAGATCGATACTTTGATTTATTGTATGTTCCTGCAGGAGAAAGTTGATACACAGATGTAAGTTGATGCAAATAGAACAAACATTTTCATGGCAAAGTGTTGTATATTTGGAAACTTGTCGCTTTTTAGTCATACATAGAATTTTGCTAATTCCTTATCTTTGAAATTCTCTTTCAGATCAATAGAAGCTTTTTCAATATCATATGAACATGGGATGGTGAGAAGAGTAACTAAAGAATTATATCCCTAAAACTCCTCAGTAATACACTATGGGAAAGTCATTTAGAAGCCTTCAAACCTCTGAGATTTCAACCTCGAGATATAATTGAATCACTTGAAAGTTTTTTATATATTCCACAAAAATTAAATCATTGGCAGAAGGTTTATAAATTTATTTGTTCACGAATTATTTGAAAGAATTTTGCAAAATATAAATATTACCAGCAAAGTTTTACAAACACAAGATTTGATGTTAACACTGCAGAATTTCATATAAAAAACTCCTTATAATATATAGGAAAATACAGAAGTGAATTACTTATTAAAGATACAAAAGATATCGCCCACAAATTGGATTATCTAACAGCTTTTGATGAGTCCAGAACACGACGATGTAAAAAAATGTTCTTAACAAAAAACAATAATTTAAAGATTTTTTCTTTTATGAAGTTCTATATTACGCCGGAAGTGCACTACGTAAACAATTTGAATTAATAAGGGCGCATAATAAAAGTTTTAATGTTTTGTGGCATTTCCGCAACCTCTGAACAATGAGTGAAAATGAGATTTTAAGAGGGTGTAATAAATTAGGACATTTACTTACTGATAGAGTGGAAAAAGATATTTCAAATATAGAAATGCAATATTTTAGAAATAGTTATAATAGTGAAAAATTATCATCAATGCAATTACCAAACTATATTTGCGAGAAAAATCTGTCAGTGTCTCTTCAAATTTGTTTTATTGCGTTGCGAATACTTGTAACTCTTCATTTGTCAGTAGTAAGCACAGAGCGTAATTTTTCAAAATTAAAATTAATTAAAACACATTTCAGAACTACAATGATATATAGGATAGGTTAGGTGATTTATCAACAATTTCAATCACGCGAAGTTTATTAAAAAATTAACATGGCTAATTTAATAGATACATTCGCTCAGGCAAAAGCCTGAAAATTTAAATTCATGTAATATTTTATATGCAACAATAAAACAAATATATTTATACCTTAAGATTTTAGGGCAGAAGTTGAAGAATTGGCCTAGGGGGCGCTCTATACCCATGAACTGACCAAAACTATAACCAATACTTTCGCAGGATTCTATTTGTATTCTCGCTATTTAAGTTTAGTTTTTTTATTAAGATAACTACATCAAAAGTGCATCATCCAGAACCCAATTTCGGTATTCTTGATAATTTAGGTTGGGGAAATTTGGATCCGTCAGAAAAATTCATTGTCTCAACTAGAGTTAGAGTGGGCAGGACAGTCCAAGGATTCGCTTTTGCTCCACTTATAACAAAAACAGAAAGAATGGAACTTGAACAAAGAGTAATACGTCTTAATTATTTTCAAAATGATATTTACTTCATAGTTTTATTAAGATAGTTAAAGCTTTCAATCAAATGTCGGAAGAACTTAATGGAAATTATTATCCACTTTCTACAATGAACCGGTACACTTATGATAAATTGGTGGCAGATCACTTTTTGTTTAGAGATGATGACAGGTAAATTTGTTTTCAGATACTACTATACAGGTGTTGATAGGGAGTTCTCGGAGTCAGGGTCATATAATAATTTCCATAACATTTTGGTCACAGAAATATCCACTCTTACTCTCATTTTAAAATTTTCCAATCACAGGAGTCAAGTCTTTTGATGTATAATGGATGTTACGGATATTTAAATAACTAATTTATAAATAAAATATATATTGTATTATAAGTATCAAATACTATTATATAGTAAAAGCATAATAAGTATAAATGCTGGCACGCATTATTATCATTATTAATTAATTAATTAATTCGCCATTTAAATCGGTGGTTTGAATATAACCAATTATTACGCAAGCAATTCATATTTGAATATATCTTTAAGCAATTAGACTTAAATTATTAATATTTACGACGGTAGCGTCGATGTAGAAGTTTTTATTGGAGAATACAAAAGGTATTTCCAATTATGTGGACTAGAACAATCCAGTCAAAGTATGATGATCAAATGTTTGATCGCAAGAGAGTGGTTGCTGATTTATGAATCAATAGAAGAAAATGAAATTTGTTTCGAAGACAGATTGAAAAAGGCTTCTAAGAACCCAACGACGTTGATAGGGGATTTCCTAAAAAACATTTGAGTCTAACTTGATAAAAGAGCTTTCAAATAATCACAATATACAGCTAAAATTTTCTAGCCCTTATCATCATAACACTAATGGTTTGATTGAAAAACAATTTCGAACAATACGAGATTTTATCAGGACATCATTAAGAGATAAATTTAAGAGGAATTGGGTTAAAGTGTTACCCGAAATTGAGTTTACTTTAAATGCTACTATTCAAAGCAGAATAGAAAATAGTCCATCAGAAACAGTATTTGGTTTCCGGATATCTAGAGAATGGAACAATAATAAAAGAATATACAAGCGATAGAAGTAAAATAGTGAAAGAAGTGCAATCAAAACAAATAAATTTAAATTATAGAAATGAGAACCGGATACACTGAGAATTTGATATAAATGAAGAAGTTTTAGTTAAAGTATATGTGAGAATAAAAAAGAAGACCGATATATAGGACCTTTTTTCGTTGTTAAAAAGATCCATGCAAATATTTATGAATTACGAGACAGAGATGGAAAAATTATAATTCGCAACGTTGAATGGTTAAAACCTTTAAACAGGAAAGATGTTAGGGATATTTAAATAACTAATTTATCAATACAATATATATTGTATTATAAGTATCAAATACGATTATATAGTAAAAGCATAATAAGTATAAATGCTGGCACGCATAATTACCATTATTATTAAATTAATTAATTCGTCATTTAAATCGGTTGTTTGAATAATACCAATTATTACGCAAGCAGTTTATATTTGAATATATCTTTAAGCAATTAGACTTAAATTATTAACAGTGGATGAGTTGGATCATAATTTGAAATATCCAATAGATTGTCATTGATCATTTCAAGTAAAAGAACACTTAACTTACAATTTTTAATTTCAAGAAAAAATCTGTATCGCCCGCTGCAATATTGATTATACAATTTAATTGGTTTCTATATTTCTGTAATTAAACATACTGCAACTGATACATTCTAAGTTTTGATAAATCAAGTACAGATTGACCAATATAGCTTGGCTTATCTAAACACACCACATCTTTATGTAACAATACAGCAAAGAAGTCTTCCGCAATCTTGATAAATTTTCGAAAAGTTGGCTCAGATGCGTACGTAACGAACTTTGAAGCAGAGTCGTATAATGTGAGTTTCATTCGCTTCTTTAAATTTTCCCATATAAACTTCAACAAATTATTATAGTTTTTATCTAATGTATTTGTTGATTTGACTCACAATTCAGTGTTTGTTTCCACATATTTCTTGAAAGTGGTTGCTTGTTTAAACCGGCAACGTACTACATAATTTTTTTAGGATATGATGATGGTTTACGAACTTCAAAATACCGTGGATAGAAACTTCATTGAAATTATAATTTTGGTTATATCACTTTAACACTACAAAATCGACAAACTTTCATCACTTAATGGAATATATGATTTAGTAATCAAAGAAGACTTATATAACTTAATGCTTTCCACCCTTTTCAACAAATGTCAACTCTTTAAAATTTAAAGAAATTATTTTATTCTTTATTCATTCTAAATGTTTGCCTTTAGCAAAGTTAATATAAATATAATTATTATTTATTATAATTATAATATTAATTATTAAACATTATTTAATATTATCATTAAATGAAATAAAATATAACAATTTATTGAAATTAAAATTAATTTATAAAATTTAATATGCAATAAAATGTATTTTTGAAAATTTAAATTTCCAAAAATAAATTTAAAAACAATACGTGATTAAACTGAATATGCATCATTCAACAGAGAAAAGCTGATTTTTAGATAACAGTGAAATTAATATATTGATGTGATTAAAAATAAAAGCTATGATAATATTTTAATTTCTATATAATATTTTAATTTTACCTATATATTTTTTTAATCTATTTTTAATGAATAATGAAATGAATGGCTGATAGACAGATCTGGCGTATTATATTACGTTATTATTTTATAAAAATAATACATTATACGTAAATGTATTCATTTATTGTATAAATACTTTTCTCACAATATTCATTATCTGATTCTAAATAAATATTAAATTTTTTAATATTTTTGAAATGCGCATTTTTAAGGTAAAATTTGGACTCTGATTTTTGTTCTATCCTTCATGTAACCATTGACACAATACATTGGAATTTAATTCAATATTTTGTTTTTCATTCAAAAACTACCGTATTAGCCCGAATATAACGCGACAATTTTTAACATTTTATTTTTATTAAATTTTGGTTTAAATTAATTAAATTTATTGACATGAATATAACCTATGTATTACTTTTAATTACCTAACCAAACGCTTATCTGATTGAATTTCCCTTAATTTTAATTTTTTATGAGTATTTTTTTTCTAAATTCGGGGTCGCGTTATATTCGGACTAATACGGTATATTCTTTATAATATTTCTTTTAAAAATAAATTAAACTGAAAATGAAATAGACTCGATTGAAATTTATTTATTTGCATTGCAAAAGACTTATTTTATAATTCAAATAAAATAACTTTCAGCGTTTTGCGAGATGCTGGGGGTTATCGAGATTGGCCATCAGGCAGGGGCATATATCTCAATCACAAAAACAATTTTCTTGTTTGGGTCAACGAAGAAGATCATTTAAGAATAATTTCAATGGAGGCTGGAGGAGACTTAGCGAAAGTATATCGTAGACTTGTCAAAGTATTTAACATAAATTAAAATTAAATTTCTAATCAAGATTAGGGAATCAAAACTATGGAAGATAAATTAGGATTTGCTAGACATGAAAGATATGGATATTTGACCTTTTGCCCATCAAATCTTGGGACAACTATGCGTGCAAGTGTGCATGCCAAGATTCCTATGTTATCGACACTTCCAAATTTCAAAGTTTAATTTTTTCTTATTTACATCTTTAATATATATACTGTTTTCAGGAAATCTGTCAGAAATACCAACTTCAAGCTAGAGGAACATACGGTGAGCATACAGAATCACTGAATGGTGTATATGATTTGAGTAATCAAAGAAGACTTGGATATACTGAAATAGAAGCCGCTAA